>SMSQ01019595.1:138449-192026 GCA_019453375.1 Ctenoplectra terminalis | reverse complement strand
TTTTTTTTTTTTTTTTTTTTTTTTTATTATTTTATTTTAATCCGATTTGTTACTTGATTATTGATTAATCTATACTGAAGTCTCGTATCAGTTGTATGAAATTGCATTTTGCTTTGATTTAAGAAAAATACAATTACATGTACACGTTGTAATATTTTCGACCCCAGTAAGGAGATTAAAAAAGCCTGACATGATACTAAAAAAGAAACGAAAATTATTTTTCTATATTTAGTTTTTTTGTTCACGTTCATAGTGTCATTTCTACAGTTTCATTGGATTACAGAGTTCATGGGCTTCTGTTAATTCTACATCATGTTTACAATACTTTATTTAATAAAACTAATTTCCATATTTGGATATACTCATTACGTCTTATTACTTGTCGAAATTTTGTTTTTTTTGTTTTTCATAATTTGTAAATAAAATTTTGACGATTTATTGTTCAGGCAATTGAAAGATCGTAATTTAGAATGTCTTGCAATAATTATGAATATACTCGTTAAAATTTATTGTACAATTGCATAATTGTACATTAAACGTTGATTACAGAAATAATTCACAAGGGTAAAATGTTTTATATATTTATTATAGAACAGCAGTCCTAGATGACATAAATTTCGAAGAGTAACACATAGTAAACTACACTGTAGCTATGCTGCAGAAATAATCATGTAACATCTGTGAAATGCGATGAAACTTTTCGGGGCTTTCTAAGCGTATAATTTTCATTTCATTAAATAAAAAAAAAAAATTTAGCGGAACATGTAATATATTGTCTTATCCAGTATAGTTAGAGATCTCATTTTTTATGTTCATTGTTCGAATGTTTCTCGATACGTCGAAGGTGTAATGTTCAAATCTAATTTTTAATTGTCCAATCAATCTCTGTTCACTTTTAGATTTACATAACGCGTCCATAATTATGCAAAACTATGCTACATAAAAGACAAAACCGTTGGAAATTATTTGCAAGAATTGTAATTACTACAAGCACTGCAAATGAAAAATGTATTAGTGTTATGAAGTACCAAAAAAAGAAGAATAGACAGTGACATTTGTTCTCAAATATCACTTTCAAACAACATTGTTGCCTTAGGAGAGACTATTATGATTGAAATCTACATAAAGAGAAAAGAAAAAAAAAGAAAAGAAAAAAAAAAAAGAAAAAGAAACGTGCTGAGAACGATTTAAACGAAATGTTCTTCATGAAGCAAATTGCATTTATGTTAGACTCATTTCTAAGAATAGTAACGCTTGACCAATATTTGGTGGAAAATGTTTCTTACAAAATTGTAAAGAACTTTTAATTCACTTTTTTAAAAATAAAAAAGGGTAATAGTGTTTTGCGCTTTATCGATTATAGTACCACGAAGGAGAATTCTGTCCCGTAAAATTCGCGGACTCGAAGGTTGTTTCGTAATTCGAAAATTTTTGTAAATAATTCAAATCCTAAACAAACTAAAGTTTATTAGCCCATGTATTGGGTTAATAATTTGTAAATAAAGTTACTAAATATTACATCATGTGAAATCGAGGAAAACGTCACAAATAAATACAAAAGAACTGTAATTGTAATTTTAGTCATTTCATTTATTTACTTGAAATGAATTGAAATTAATATAGTGATAACTAAAATCCATCCTTTGCTTGGTGTATTTTATTGTGAAACGTCTACTGAAACCTTAATTAATTTAAGCGTGTGAATAGAATACAATTTTTATATATAACAAATTTAATTTAAATATCAAACTTTTGAATGGAAAGTAAAATGTATTTTTTTACAATTTTTTTATTGTTGTTTATTATTTTTTTAACATCATTTTCATCGCAAAGGATAAAAATTAAGCGTACCAATATTTTTCATAATATATTACTTTAATTATCTCGTTGCTTTTTCATAACAATGATTTATATTTTATTCAATATAATGTTTCAAGTTCTATTAATAGTTGTGTAGTACATATCTGTTCAAATTACGAGTAATCGAATTTGATATAACTTCGGCTGTTTCCGTCTAAACTCGTATCTCACCATCGGGAGTTCTCGAACTTTCTAGCTGGGTATTGAGAGAAACGTACAAGTTGTAAATGGCGGACTTCTGTAGTCGAAGGTGCATTTCTCTTGTCCTCCGGAATATACAATTATCGGACACGTAAATCATTATCAGAATACACGAAACTTGGATTAATTAATACTTTCAATTAATTTTGAAACATTCAATTTTAGTGGATACCTTAAGAAGTTGTTAAAGGAGTAATTAAAACATACCAGACTTAAAATTGATTCTGTACGAAAAAAAGAAACAAAAAACAAAAACGGAGTTTCAAACGCATTCCTGCCTTCACGAATCCTGCTTTGAAAGACTATTTTTACTCAACAAACACCGTGCATGCATCTTTTATTTTTCGTTTCCGCGTTGTCGTTTAGGTAATATTAGTCGTTAAATAAGTGTACCGTACAGAGAATAATTAACAGTAACCACGTTACGATTTTTGTGCGACGTTCATTTATTTTCGGAATCACAATGATATTCGTACGTATTATTAGTACTCAAAGTTATTGATTCTCTGAAAGACATGTAATCGATACTGTGTTTGTGCCCCGCTCGAAATTAATTTGGTAAAAGAATAAAGAGAACAGCTTCGTTGCTCGATTAAAATTGTCAAATGTATTATCTCGTTAGCTTAAGTAATTCCCCTGGAAAAAAAAGAAAGAAAAAAAAGAAATAAGAAAAATTTATGCCCCGGACATGCAGACGAGTTAAAAAGGTGAGTAACATATGGCGGAAGATGTATTGGCAGATCCACGTGAAATCATTTAGCCTAGCGCCATTAATGGCAGCCATTGTATATCGCGAGCCCTTCAGGGTTGCCATTTCGTTCGTTTCATCGTAGGCAGTGCGATTGTAATTAAACAGATATGCCATCCGTGGAAGACTTATTCGTTTTCCAGTACTCTGACGGACATTTCGAGAGGAATTAATTCAATTAATTTCCTCGGTACGATCGCGTCGTTCATCTGTGATAGGAAAATAGTTACGTGTTCATATTGTACGTACTCTTTCATTTTTACAATGTGTATCTATGTTCGGAAATGAACGATGAACCACCACGGACAATTATTGTGGACCGAAAAGCAGCGCTCGTCCGATGTCTCGTATAGCAAGACTTCCAAGTGTATCGAGACTTTCGAGAAACGTGTACATCGGTGCCAGCGAAATTGTTCGAAAGAGTAAATCGGATCTCGCATACAGAACCATTAACACGGTTCTCGATCAAATTTAATGTCGAGGACGTACTCCCGAGAACTAATTAGACGACATATCCGTCGAAACATGGAACGTTTGGTACGGTGGACGGTTTCGAGATACCTGTACACGCGTTTCGAAAAGCTAGCTCTCGAGCAACACCTTCACCCGGAACGTCGAGAGTCGGTTATTATGGAATAAACGTGTGGTTTTGGTGCGTGCGTTGTAGGAAGTGACGTTTTATCGGATAATTAAACCGCTGGTACGCCGAATCAGTACTTTTGATGCTCAAATATTCATCGCGATGGTCTAGTTCTCTAGCTCGTGATGCAGAATTATAGAGCGCGCTGCAGAACTTCGAAAAAAAGTGTCAGTTCCAACGTAACTGCGACATTGTGAGAGAGCTAAGCGAATTTCCACGCAGTGAGTGCACGTAGACGTGCATTAACGTCGGGGAACACGGTATTTCGCACTTTCGTTCGGTCGGGTCGCTGTGCCGAGGTCTCGGGACGCAGGATCGAAACGCGAACGGCGAAAGAAGATCAATGCATACGGCGATAATCTGCTGTGTAATGTTTTATCAGGTGTGTCGTCGCAGACAAAGAATCTATTCTTTGGTAAGGAATAGGATACTCATCCGTTATCTTCGTATTAAGAAACGCTTAGATCGTAATCATAGTTGGAACGAGGAAAAGAAAGAAAAAAAAAAAACTTACCGAGAAAAATTGCTGCATTTTTCAGAAACACGATACGGTGATTATTTGAACGCTGTGGGACGAATATTTTATTTTATACGTCGTACGAGATGTTTCTTTGTGCAAATTGTTTAAGTTATTAAGCCACGAAATTTTTCATATTTACGAGGTATAATTTTTGGGGCAAAAAAAAAAAAAAGAAAAAAAGATGATAGTCGATAGCGATGCACGTTGCATTACTTGATTGTCATCCGTAAAGTCAATATCAACGAAAAGTGAAAGAGAGAGAAAAAGTAAAATGGAGACGCAGATAGAGAAACAATTAGAAAGAGAAAGGACACGACGACTTGCGAACGTGAATTGTAATTTACTGTTCGCATACGACGATACCTGCTGGTTTCGTGCTATATAGATTTTTATAATCTTTTAAGCATTTAAACGTATTAAAGCTTAACGTCAGAAAAAGTTCTATAGAATTAAAAACGATTATCTGTTCGCGCGTAACTTTTTTACAGTGGGTTTTGAAAATACCGTGTGTTTCCCGATACGCTCCATTGTACTTAATGGCGGTCTAATTTACTATAATTACTGGCCGGGTATTGCATCATTCTAACCGCATACAATCGCATATCAAAAAGAATTGACCCACGCCTTATTACATATTCGTTTCATTATGAAATAAATGTCACATTTCTAGTCGTTACCGGTATTGTACACCGCGCTTCGTTAATGATCTTCCGAGTGTACTCGATTTAGTTCATCGGTGTTACGTTCGATACGCCTCCGATTCGATTCGTAATTATTATTTATCGATATTAAAATATTGTAACAACCGTTTTATTTATTTTACAATCGGTAATAATTAAATATTAAAATCCAAACAAGTTTTTGACAAGACCAAATTCGTCCGGAAGCCATTGCCGTAAATACGATCTTAAGACGTATTACAATAAGTTACCGATACAACGAAACGCCTTGCTGTTTCGTTGACCTATCATCGTTGCGTAAAATTATACCAACCAAATCTTATTCCAATCACGTTTTCATAATAAAATATCATTGCAATTTCCAATATTTTGCCTCCAAAGACGTTAGGTGAGGCAAAATTATACCGAACAATATCGTACAATATCGTTCGGTCGCCATGTTTGCTACCGCGCTGCTATCTACCGATGATTTTGAATCTTTTCGATCGCGACTCCATCTACTTCCTCTCTCTCTCTGTCGAGATCAGGAAACCACGCATGCTGGCTACGGAGTAAAATGTAACGAGAAAAACATCTTTTAGGGATGTTTTTCGTCTTTTATCACCAATTCACCACAAGCATGCATCGAGAGTTGCGATAGAGCACGATTTTAAGATTCGGTATGTACGAAAATCATTTCAATAACCGCTCGAAATAAGTTAGATCGCTTAACCATCACCGAGAGTTGTCTTTCAACGGAAGCTCATCGGGCGTCTCGATTTCGGTGTGATTTACCGCAAACGAATTGTCGCGGTTCGTACCGTTGTCTCGGTACAGACGATCTATAAAGAATCCAGTGAAACCCGGACTTAACAATCATAAGTCCGATGCATCTGTCCGTCGGCTGTGCTCTTGTGATCAAGTTACCGAATATTTTTCGATCAGTGTGTACAAGTGCGGGAATCTTAAATAACTTAAATGCCTGTTTGACGTTGGAACGGTGTCGCGAAAGAAATGGTATCGAGTTCGAAGTTCGGTTTCGAAATCGGTTTCTTTTTGCTTATCTGCCAACGTGACTGGAACTATAAGTTCGTCAGATAATGCCTAGTACGCATGTGCGTCGCAATTTACAAGCGTAAACATCGTAAAATTTGTAAGCGACGCTCGTTTGAATTAAACCTCAATTTTCTACCCGGCTACGCGGCGCGATTATATTTTTCATGAAATTCTTCGACTCCAACGAACTGATTTTTCTTTTCGTTTTCTTTTTTTTTTTTCTGTTATCGGTTTACGTGGTTTCCGGTTTTAAAAAGTGGTCGCCGTGTTTCCGTATTGTTGACGGTGTTGAAATTTATGCGAAGAACAGGCTCGAAGAGGAGCAGAAGAAGTGAAAGGCATCGATGTGTGGTACGAAATAACTTTCGTCGTGTATTGTCACGTGTCCTACGAAGGTATACCATATTTCAAATTACTATATACTCGCAGCACGCTCGTTCGTCGATAAAGCAACGTGGCTGTGCGGTTGATTGAGCGCGATTATTTAAGCACAGATATTGATTGATATTATTGAAATTGTATGTTATACGTTTTTAATGTTTGTACAAGTAAAATATTTTACTATATACGAGAATAAAAATGGTATATACGAATCGCTACATTTTTTCCTTTCGTGTACACGCATTTGTGTACACGCATCTGTGTGTCGTTCATTATTCCCGTTATTGATTATCTGTGAAAGTGTCCATGAGTACCAAAGAGTTAGGACGAAAATAATCCATGAGTAACGTTCTGGAGTAATAAAAATCATGTTAGCGTAGAATTCAAAATGGAAGCATTGAGAGAAACATGGCGGTTGCGTGTAACTTAAAAATTTTTCACTTTTGTTTTGTACAAAATTTAAATCAACGCTGAAACTATCGACGATTCAAGTATATTTTTATCAAATAAAGCGTAACAATAGATATTAGAGAAAATACATGATGCAAGAGAAACAAATGTTTAACCATATATTTCATAGAAAATCACGAAAAATACTAAAAAAAACAAAATGCACCACAAACAATTTATAGAATTTCTATGAGAAATTACGAACAGATCATTTAACCGTTTTGGTAGTTTCGGTGTTAATTATATTTGCAATTAGAAATGAATATTTTAAATATAAATGTACGAGTGTTAAGTGTTACATTTTTGTTTGGAATGAAAAATTAGCTGGTAACGAGAATAGATAACGTTACGCGGTGGATCAGATTACAGTGTTGAAATAGCTGTAGAAACTGTCGTTGTGAAGACAGACGAAGATAAACGATCGAAGAACGTTTAAAGTTACTTTTCACTTGTTAAGTGAACAAGTACTCACCTGTACTTAAAATATGTCACCACGATATTCTTTATTTTCTCGAATCTATTTATTTGTTAAGTAAACGGAGGTACAAAAAATTCTTAATCGTTCGAGCGAACAGTTAGGGATACTTAAATACAGCGGAAGTGTAAGTAATTATACAGTTTGAACCAGTCCTTAGTAAGCTTCCAATTAAGTTCAACCATGGCAGCGGTTAACTATAGCGTTAGATTGTTGCGTAACTTTTCAAACCGTTTGTAAAAATAATATTCGTTACTCGTTTTCAAAATGTTGCAATTTTAAGCGCGAACAAAGAATTGGAATACGTAGAGCGGAAATGTAGGAAAGAAAAAGTGACGAAATAGGAAAGCAGTGTTACCAAAATTATGCGAAGAAAATTCATTAACGCGCAAATTGTGACTAAAACTGAAAATAAATTTCTTCCATTTACCAATGCGATGAATTTGAAAAATTATTAAACATTGGTAGATTTTATAAATGATAAATCGTAATACGTTAACGGATGAGTTATAGATTGTTGTCAGTCATAAATTAATTTTAATTAAGAGGTTTAATTGAATCACGAATTGGAAAAAAGCGTAAAGAAAAAAATAAATGATTAAAAACAAGTTAGCATTGTCGAGAAGTTTTTGCAGGTATAAAGATTTTTTTCTCCTGGCACAGGTGAGCGATATACAACGAGCGAGATGGACGAGTACGACAAGAAATTCGCTGAGATGCAAAAATACATTCCGTTTTTGGAAGCGATGATAGAACGGTTGCAAAACGTTAAGGACAAATCGCGAGAAGTACAGCTACAGAAAATGCAAAGCCTACACGGGATCCTATCGAACAGCAAGAGAAAGTACGTTTTGCAGGTGTTTGAACACGCATGAAATAAAACACTGGCTATTAAATCACTGCAGCGTATCATATGAACTTATTTAACAATAGTCTATGCATTGGAACTTAAGAACTTATGATACCAAACGACTATGATGTAAAATCTCTGGAATTTTGTATTTTTTAATTTTTCAATTTCCAAAGAATTATTTAATCTTGAAATTTATCAATTTTTAAACTTTAAAATTTACCAATTTTCAAATCTTCACATTTTTTAATTTCAAAAGTTTTACCTCGATACAGCGTGTATTTGATAGTTACTTATATCTTTTGTTAAGCGTTTTTTCCGATTATTTTATTATTGCAAATATGCCTCGAAATATGCAACATTGTTAACAAATTTTTCAAGTATAAATAAAAATATAAAGAAATACTTAGAAACGCAATTAATCACGCTGTGTTATCGATGAAATAGGTTGAAGATCGAAACGTTGCAGCGATGCGAAGACGTTCTGCAGAAGTTGCACAATAAAGTAGAAAAGGTAGATATATTAATCATGTTACAATACACTTTTATCATGGTACACTGAATTTTTTATGCTACAAACTTTTATCCGATTTCTTTTATTAAATAACAATTACCTTCGAGTAAATTGAATTATCGCTTAATTTACAAATTCAGTGAACCAGAAATGTGTGTTCGGCTTTATGCTCTGTATGATACTAGTTTGCACTGTATTCATAAATGAAAGATATAAACGAGAATGTAAATTGTTAGGAGCCAGCTAATTGGCATAATCTCGACGGTAATTAAACGAACATAAACGATTTGTATTTTATAATTGTACCGACGTGACGACGATTTTTGAAGCGTAGAAATAGAGAAAGAGAAACGAAGTTGTACTACTTAAGAAAAAACAGCTCTTTTATATCGTTTCACGAAACACAGCAGATATTATATCACCACGCTTTGATAGAGCAAATCGTAATTGTTGCATTGTTCACTTTATCTTTCAATTTTTATTAGTAGACACTTTGTATCCACCTCTTTTATTAAATGTATCTGTGTTGCATCATGTACACTGCACTTTCCTAATGGCAATTGAATAATTTCATTATGGAAAAAGTTAAAAAAAAATGTGGACTATCAAAATTGATCTAGTGGAAATTATTTATAATTGCTATCTAATGTAAAATAGATGAAAGTATAGTTGATGCTTGTAGAACGAGTAGCTCAAGAAAATTTCTTTTTTTCTTATTTTACAATCATTATTTTCTCCTTGGTTTCTCTTTTTAAATAAAAGTAGTTGCTTCAGTTCACTCTTTATTTTCTGTTCTTTATATTTTTGGATGTTTTCAGGCTTCCGTAGTGCATGTACTGTTTTTTTATTTTAATCATTCTAATCTGACACGAGTTTCAGGGAAATACGCCTGGTTTGCATTTTCCGCACAAGAAAAATGATGCTAGTTCTACACAGTCCTCGACGTAAGTATCGTGTTCGTTGCACACACTTATACCGGAAGTTCTTTAAAGAAAAAAAAAAGAATCCCTATTTGCAACTCTATACGATGTACCACTGTATTTCAACAATGAAAACTAAATGAACTTGTATGTTGTTATATATTTTGTAAAGCGGTGATGTTCATGAATTAAGCTGTTCCAACTTTATAAATTCAAAAAGCTTAACTTGAACAACTCTGCTATAAAGAAACTTCATTGTTCTACCACTGTTACAAATTAGATACTTCAAAATATCCTACCTTCCAAACACCCTATTGTCTCGTGTAAAATGTCAATTGAATCCCTTTCAGCGCGATCGAGGATGCAAAGCCTCCGCATGCGGAAGACTCAATGGAAGATCGGGAGATCCACGAGACACCGGCTAGTCCGAGTCCTCCGGTTAGTCCGGACACGGGTTCGCAAGTGGAGCCAATAATAATTCCCACCGAGCGCAGTATGGATTTTGACGACAAGTCAGACAGCAAACCGGCTTCTCCTGACCCCATAGAAACTCTACCAACGAAAGCTCCCATCATCATACCTACGGAGAGAACGAGTAACGATATAACTCTCTCTCCTCAGCATGATTCGTGCAAAAGTGTGGATGATGTGTCGTTCACCGAATGGGATATGCTCGAGGAGAACGAGAATCAGGCCGCAAGGAGTAAAAGCTGGCAAACAATCGTTACTTCTAGCCACGACGTGGCCACAGTGGCCAAGATGGCCGGAAGTAACGTGCCTCAAAAGGTCAATGATGGGAGAGTTCATGTGCCCATATCGATACACTCTTCTCGACAAGTACCTACAGTGCCAGTCCCCTCTTTGGGCGGTTCCAGGAGGTTATCGTCGATGTTGGAGAAGAACCGGTTAATGGGAGTGAACCTAGACCAGGTTCCATCGGACTCCGGGCCGGAATCACCGGTGAGCATGCCTGATACAAGGTTAAAATCACCAGATTCGGAGATTCTGTTCTCAAAACATGGCAAGAACACGACACCGAGGCTAAAGGATGCTGTTTCGAGACCTAGTTCTAAGCCCTCGGCGCCGCTGTTGCTGTCACCACCTCCTGTATCGACGGAACCGCCACTGTCCATGGAAGACTTGGCGGAACTATTGAACGAGGAGGGCGATGGCAAAGCGGAGAAAAAGGAGGACGATAGGTTAAGAGAGGATCCAGGCAAGTTCAAGAAGGATAAACAGGATTTAAACACACTAGGTGGTAATAATAAAGACACGAAGGGGTCCAAGTCGTTTTTGTTAGCGCAAGAGGATATCGATAGCGAGAGCGAGAGGCGTTGGGAGGAAATAGACAAGCATATAGTTAAGTTAACTAGTAGGAAATGTCTACCCAGCGGCTCGAATGCCGCATTGGCGACGAAAGTCGAGGCTGCGAAGCCTAGCGAAACCAAGGGAACACCTCTGGGTAGTTTAGGTCATGGTTCTAGCTCGTTCTCAACGAGTACGCCGATTGATAATAGAAACCGACCGCCTTCGCCTGGTACCAAGGTAGAACCTCGTTTCGCAGATAACTATGAACGTCATCCGCGTCAATTACGCGATAATCACGGCCACGATAAAGACAAAACTAACGTGCACAATATGCACTGTCGATCTGACGACGATATGTCGAATCAGATGCCCATACTCCATGGTAGTTCGGCCAAACCGGATGACAGAAATGCTGTGCTGTATCAGAGGCGTCAGGGGCCTGTTGGGCCCGAAATGGTACCTCCTAGAATAGATACAGAATTCAGAATGGAGGGTCCAGAGTACTTCAACAGACAGATGCCGAACCAGGGTCACTGGCCCACAATGCACCCTCCCGTCAATACGAACGACTTTTGCAACAACCAGTGGCCACCGCCCTCTAACTTCAGCGGTATGCCCAATTCTCCTGCGCAAACCTATCAACATCCAATGGGAATGCACCAAGAGATGTGGAACGTAGGTTCCAATAGGGATCCTATTCATATGGATCCTCATCAGATGAACGAGGGCCAGCTGAGGCCAAACCAGTTCCCCGCGAACATGAACCCTGGTATAAGGCCCTTGATGAGCCCAACCGCGAGACCTCCGGACATGAATCATATTCCACGACCGGACGACATGCCCAATGTCGATGTACCTAATGTGCCAATCATACAGCCTTTAATATCGCCCACGAGATTTCCTGTTGCACCACCGTACAGAAATTTTCAGGGCGACAACCGGCCTTATGATCCATCTTTTGATAGAGGAATGGAGTATCCTCATCAGAGGCAGTCATGGGATTCCCCTTCCAGTCGGCCAAGTGATGTGCCCTACAGGGCAGAAAGCGAAGTACCTTGCAACATGATGGGACCTACAGACGGCCCTTCAGGGTCGTACCCGAGGCCCAGTACGCCCTGTCCCTGGAATAGAGATCGTAACGGTGGTAGAGGTCGCAGCACATATTACAATGAAAGAAATAGAGGGGAATCTAGAAACAGTTTTAACCGCGACTCTCGTCGACCTGAGTGGTCTAGGGACAATCATAACGAGTGGGATAACTGTAATCGGTTCGGTAGGGACGCTAGGAACATATCTGACCGTGACCCACGGGTGCGTATGGAGCACGGTGTAATAAACCAGAACCCAAGCCAATCCAGGGATAACGGTGCCTCGGTCAGGGACCCTCGATTGGCTAAGGACAAACATTTCCCTGTTACCAAAGGTAAAGACAGCAGTTTCAACGAGAGGGATCCCCGGAAACGTTCCACGGGATCGCCATTCGTGGCGTCGTCCTTCAGGAAGACCAAAGAAAAACCAAAGTCTCCTCCAAAACCAACGGATGGTCACAGAAGAGCGGATGTTGAAAACGGTAGCAAACAGGCGCAGGAGAAGGCAGCCAAAGACAAAATGCAGTCGCCTCTGGAGAGTTTATACGGAGTTATCGACACTAAGGCAAAGTCTGCTCAAGGATATTGTCTGCAGAACTTCAAGATCCCTAAAATAAAGCGCAACGAGTCTTCAGAGTCGCCTACGTCGAGTCAAATTTCTGAGGACGTTAAAGAGTGTCCTTCGGACAAACAGGAAGGTAAATTTAATAAAAGCGACAAGGAAGACACCACAGCGGAGGTTAGCAGTTGCAGTGACGGAAACATTGCCCTGGAGAATTGGAATGAAAGCAATGTTGTCCCTGAAAAGAAGGAGGAGCAGAAAGAAGAGAATACCTCTGCAGAGTCTGTGGAAGATAAAAGTGATCAGAATGTTGCTGAGTCAGATTCTATCAGCACTACTTCTTCCAAAGTGCTCGAGAATATTGAGAAATCTAAGAAGGAAGAGATGGAGCCTGAAGGATCAAAGTCGAAGGACGAGGTGACCCAGGAATGGATAGAAGCTTTAATTAGAAAGTCCTTTGAATTCGGCGAGGGGAAGAAGTTCGTCGAACAGGCAAAATTCATGCAGAAGTTGGGTGAAGTACTACAGGCGAAAAAGCTGAAGAAGATCAAGAAGATCATCGAATCAGAGTCAGAAAGTAGTAACTCGGATAAGGACGATAGTTCTGAGACAAAGAAGGTTCAGATGAGAAAGAAACGACGGGTAATTGTTTCTGATAGCTCGGACGAAGAGTCTCTTGCCGAGAGACTTGGTATCCTGAGTGCGACAAGTAAAGAACCGGTTCAAGATACATCAATGGATGATAAGAAAGAAGAAACGAGTAAAGTTATCGAAGAAGAACCCCCTAACATTGAATCTTCTGATCTTGTTGAAAAAGATTTGAATCCTAAAAGTACTACCGCTCAAGAAGATAGTGCACCCGCGGAAACTCCAAGTACCGTTCCAGAAAAGGAAGAGCCAAAGGAGGATAGAACTAACATAGAGAAGGAGAAAAATGTTCCAGAAGTTCCCAAGGAGGTGGTCATAGAGGTGGTCAAGGAGGTAGTCAAGGAGGTGGTCAAGGAGGTGGTCAAGGAGGACTTGACCGAAGATAAAGAGGTAATTTCTAAAGCGCCGAAAGTAAAAGCGAAGAGGAGGAATTCTCTGGAAATGTTACAAGAAGATATTAGAGAAATGTTCATCAGTGATGGAGTCGTGGCAGCAACTGGCCATCGGCAGTGTCGAACGCTGAAAGAAAATCAAAATAATTCCAGTGCGAGTACTTCCTCTCAAGGTGCTTCAACTTCAAAGAAGGATGAATCGAGCAAACGTGATGTGGATGTAAATTCTGATGCGGAGGACACTTCGGCGGTTTCGATCAAGCAAAAGAAATCGGTGAAAACACGTGCCTCGGAGGAATCGAGTAAATCCAAAGGCAAATCTAAAAAGGAAGCACAACGAGTCACTCGACAGCGTTCAAAGCAGTATAATCAAAGTTCAGATAGTGAAGAGGACCAACCGTTGGCTCTGAGAACAGAACTGGTTCAAAATTCCAGTTCATTGTCCAACCAGGAAGCATGCAACGACGAATCTGAAGTATTAAGGAGGAGCAAACGTATAATTCATAAGGAAACAATAAAGGAACCACGCGTGGTCGTCGAAAAGACAGACATTTCTAAACTGGAGTGCTCCAAAGTGATGTTTGATAGCTCATCGGATGAAAGTTTTGGGATAGATGTGTCTGAACTGGCTGCTGTTGTAGACATTTCACTCCATCCGGATAAGCAAGCAGAATCTGAGGCTGCAGAGCCAACAGAGAAGAAGAAATGTAGTCAAACCTCTTCTAAAAAATCTACTAGAAAGAAAGGTAGTGAATTAATGAGCGAAACTAAAGATGATGTCCAATTTTCAGATGTGGATGTTGAAAGTATTACTTCTGATATTTCCATGTCTAGTAGCATAACTTCTGGGAAAAAGGTTGCTAGCTCAACTAGAATCGAAACTAATGCTAACGAGGAGCTGTTGAGTAATATTTTAGTAGGATTAGTGCCATCGAAGAACGACGCGGATAAGGGCTCGCCAATAGCGGACAAAGGAAGCGATGCAGATGTTGATGATGATATTAGTGATCAATTACCGGCTGAATCCAACGCCAGGAAGTCGTCGGCGAAGAAGAAGAAGAAGAAGTGTAATTGGCAGATGGGGATCCTATCCAAGAAAAAGAGGAAGAAGAATCTTCCAGTTTCTTCTCCCAAGGGTGATTCCGAGCTGCTTAACACCAGTTCTGAATTAGAGACTTCTATCAAAACGAACAGTTCTTCAGTTGCAGAAGACATAACGAGCAAAGAGAGTAATTTATCCAAAGATATTAATCAGAGTGTTTCGGAGAAGCTCGAGGACAATGTTAAAGACACTAGTAGCAGTCAGATTCCTGACAATGAATCAAAAGAACAGAAGTCTACGGAATCGTTAGTTTTGTCCGAATCTACACAGAAAAAAGGATCTTTGAGTAAAGCTTCTGTTAGCGAAGAATCATCGGAAGTTAAAGATGGTAAAAGCAAAGATAAACCTACAGGTAACGTTGAAAAGAATACCGCTAAGAATAAGGAAGATATAGATAAATCTTACTACGACTTGGATATTAAAAAATTGATCGATTATGCTTGGACGGGACAAGAAAGGTACAAATGCTTGCTCTGCTGCTTCACAGGCAAGAATATCGTTCATCATTATAAACTGAGCCATGCTGGAAAGGAGATTCTGATCTCCAGGTTGAAAGTTTCGGATGCTCAATTAGCTATTCAAGATGCCAAAAATAATGACGTGGAGAATTCTTCCTTGAAACCTCTTACGGAAGAGACATGTAAATTTCATTGCAGATTCTGCTCTTTGTTCACCGAAGGTGCTGCAAAAATTGCAATGGAAGCATTTTACGAGCATTGCACCACACACACAGGAGAATACAGGTTTCGATGCAACAGTTGTCCATATCAGGCTGTAGCCAAATCCTCAATGAGGACTCATTATTATAAAGTATGTCGCAAACTTAAGGACACTTTTGCCGAGGCCACAACTGAGGATGAGATACCAGACGAAAATCGCATTTACGGTTATTTGTGTTCGAATTGTAATTATGTCCAATTAAAGAAAACTAACGTAGAGGAGCATGTTAATCTGTGGCATAAGGACGATCAGAATGTTAAAATAATTAAAATAAATATGTCCTTGGATTCGATGAAAGAAAATGAAGAGCTTGAAGAACAAGTTGATCAACCAGAAAAAAAGGTGAAGATGGAGGTACCTCCGTTGAGTTCAGAGACAGTAGAAAAATCAGTGATCAACACTTCGACTTCTGTTCAAGAGGACGATGACGATGTGATTGAAATAGAGGTTGAAAAAGACAGTGCAGTATCTGATAACAAGGATAAGAAAGAAAAAGATGTACCTAAAGCTGAACCACAAAAAGAGGATCGGTCTGAGCCACAAACTGTTAGCGATGAAAAAAATAAATCACCTCAAACAAATACAGATTCCAGTTTACCATCGGGAAATCTGAGTGTGTTCGTTTGTCCACCAGAGTTGGAAAAAAAGGAAGTAGAGATTCAGCTGGAACGGAAGAGGAAAATGCAGGAAATCATTCAGAACATTGGTATTAGGCTGCAGAAAGACGCTTCTAAGAAAGGTTTATCTATCATAGATAAACTGAAGGATAAAATGAAGACTAATATGGCGATAGTGAGTAACGAAACTGACCCTGTCGCGGTCCCAAATTCTCCGAGTAAAACTCCTACCAATGCTACGCCATCTCAGAGTAATACCACCGAGTTACTTCCTGTTACCAATATTCTACCCATGGAAGCTGCAGAAATCAATTTGCTATCGTCTCAAGGAACTTCAAATGACAAACAAACAGATGATTCTACCTCAAACATGCAACCAGTCAGTATAGAATGCGATTCTCAGCCTATATCTGAAGCAAATCCAATAGACTCAACGGTTAAGGATCCGTTGGCAACCACGGATCAGAAGAAGAACGATGAAAGCGACCTAGAAATTAGTGACAATGAGAATGTAAGAGATACAGCTCCTATTTATGACTCTGATTCCAGTAGCGAGCAATCGGACGGTGAACCACCTACAGATGTTAACATGATCTTGAAGGAAACTTCAAATATCAATGCATCTTCTAAGGATCCAATGCTGACCACTATACAGAGACTTGCTGCTCAGCTTCAAGCCACAAAACCGCTTGAAGCTTGCAAGGAGAAAACTCCTTCCAAAGTCGAGGAACCTAAAAGAGCGTTTCCTTTTGGTTCCATACCCAAACCACCTGATGTCGTTCCCATAACAAGCATTAAGAAGTTTGTAGGAAAAATGGAAAATCGATTCCATGAGATATCGCACGAGTTACGTGACGATAGTAATACACCTAAGAACTTCATCCGATTGAGACGTCTTAGTGGAGACATGTTATCAGTGCCTACACTGTCTTCAGGCGTTCAAGAAGATATATCATTGTTAAAGCATAGTATGTATAAATATATGAATAATACTATGACGCGTGAATCATTGTTCGATATTATACGGAAGTATTTTGTCTATTAGATGTGAGTCGACTTAGTACTCCAGACAAGACGGACACTGTGATGAAATCAGATGGAGAGGAAGAGTGTTCTTTCCTAAAAATTGAAAATGTAGTTAGTCTTGCGCCGCGCACTGATATTGAAGGCGCCGAAAGCCCCATTGTAAGCGATGCAATATTTTATGTTGTAGACATTTTCTTAATTTTTTCAAGTTGTATACATAATCCATTATTTTTTTTTTTTTTTTATTTCCTAATTTGTTCCAGATAAATGATATAAGAAAAGCTGTTGAAACTCTTCCCACAAAAAGCAAAGGCGTGTCTTTGCTAAAGAAGTCCAATTCGCCTCTAATTTTAAAAAGGCTTAATGCTGTAACTATTACACAGCCGTTAACTAAAAATATTCAGACAGTACAGACCACGCCAGAAACAGTGAAGCTGATTCCAGTAAAAAGTCTCTCTCCGTCTCCAGTTTCTGTAACTACTACTCAACTGACTACCAACTTCATTCCAATCGCACCGAAGTCGAAGATCATCCAAGTAGACAATAAGTCGCCGTTTCCCATTTCCACGAACAAAACTACAGTCGTAACTTCGGTCAATACACGAACTGTGACTGTTACCGCATCACCGCAGCCGTCGAATTTGAATTATAAAATTTTAAAGGTCGTTCGAACGCCCACCGTTATAAAACCGAAAGATTCCATACCTCCGGCTGTTAAATTAAAATCCGCAGATGCTTACAATGCAATGTTAAAGCCAGCCAAATTGATTCACTTGTACAAATGCATGGCGCGTAGCTGTCGTTTCACCACTGATGCATTGACACAGTATCATCAACATTATATTCAGCATATGAACGAACCCGAGAAGAAAAAGATGCCGCCGCCGTTTGATTACCAGAAGTGTGCCTATTGTTACATGGTACTGGAGGATTGGAATCAGATGAAGGAACACATAGATGAAAAGCACGCACACTGTCGTTATCAGTGCCTTTACTGTTTTTATAGAGCTGTTGCACCTTCTTACGTGCAAATACATCAGGTACGAGGAAGTTGAAACTGTTCTGTGGTATCATAATTTTTTTGCCAACAATATTTTATATTTCATGTTTTTTTTTTTTCTTTCATTTGCAGACAGTGGCTCATCCCGGGCATCGTGGTATTTTACTGGGCAAATCGGTGAAAGAGGTGCCGCTTCATGAAGAGGTCAATCGACACGACAACATACATCCTTACGTGTGCCTGCATGGGGTGATAGGTACAATTTTTATTTCCATTATATTTCCCCCTGTCTTTGAATAAATAATTAAATTCGTGACAATACGTTTGCAGATTGCGGAAAGTCATTTTACGCCCGCGAATCTTTTGTGGCACATTTGAAAAATAAACACGGGTCACTCAGTGGTTCCTACAAATGCCACGTGTGCCATGCTACTTTCGCAAAAGTGGGTCACCTGCTTGTGGTAAGTAATATATTCAAATTATTTAATCAATGGTTGTAGAAGTAAATTATTATTATGAAATTGTACTTTTCTTAAAGCACTATAAAATGCATGGGTATTATAAATACCAATGTCTCTACTGCTTGAATGGTTCGGACTACTTCAGTGAAATGCACAGTCATCTGAGCTCGCTTCATTGCAATCGGTTGCCGCAGGTTCTCGAACGCGCTCTTCCGTCTAAGGTAAAACAAGTCTTGTCGGTAAATTATATTACAGACTAATTGAAATTTTGTGATCGACATTTTTAACGTTAATTCTTAGGCAGTACGAAACAAAGATGTAATAAATCAGTTAATTATAAGAACACTGGACGACACTTTTAAAATAACCGAAAGGATAATCGACGTCGAGAATGATGGAAAGGATGGCAGTAAAGAAGTTCTGATAGACGTTGTTAGCTCGTCTCCGTCTCATAAAATACTATACCCGATATTGCCCAAAGACGTAACCATGCTGAACAAAGAGGAAAACGAGGCATTAAATAAATCCATGTCGAGTTTATTTGGAAATAGCAGCACTTCAAACAGTTCCATCAACGCTAGTTTTTCACAACACGAGAAATCATTAAACGAAAGTTCCAACGACAGTGCAAGTAGTAAGATGTTTGGAAGTCTGATAAATGATTCCGATGTTTCGCTGATGTCAACTTCGAACAAAGAATCCCCAGATAAAAGTCTATTGGATATATCTAAAAGATCGAGTATTCTGTCAGAGAAAAGTTCCATGGAACTTATGGAACCATCTGGAGGAACATTTGATTGTAGCGACGAATTCATAAATATTAATTTACTAGACAATCCTGATTTCCTGAAAAATATCAGTAACTGTTCCAACGATATATCTATGATCAACATCTCGACTGTGAATGAAAACAAACTGGAGGATAGTGACATTGAAATTGTAGATATCGACGATACGGAAATTATTCCACTGAAAAATATAAAATCTGAGTCGAATAGAAAAGATAGCGTCGATTCGAATGACAAAACAAAAGTGGATTCAGAAAGTGATACGAAAGAACAATCTTCTAGCGACGTTAAAGAACCAAACGTGTCTATCGATGTGAACGAAGACTCCAATAACGCCACGAAAACGAATATTCCTTTGACTCTGGAAGACATCAAGGACACTGGTTTTTCAGGAACACAATTGTACAAGTGTGGCTACGAGACTTGTGACTTTGGCGCGCAATCTGCTGTCCATTTAAGAATCCACGTTAAAGAATGCTCCTTAGGCGGTGAGAATAAGAACTTGGCTTGTGCCCATTGTAACAAACGTTTCATGAAGATCGGATTTTTATTGGAACATTTGAAATCACACGGACTAAAACGCTTCGGTTGTTCATTGTGTAAAATGAGGTGTACAGTGGGCTACCAAGCTATGGCGCACATGAAAGCGAAACATAAATATGCGTACAGTAAATTAGTTCCTGCCGATCCGAAAAATCCATCCGTGGATGGGTTGTTTATTGTACAACCAATCGTGAGTATACTTTTCTAAAAGAAACTAAACAAAGTAAATTAATTAATTAATTTCTATGCGTGTAAATGTTTTATGTACTTTATACAGAGTCAAAATGGAGAACGTAAAGGGAAGAAACGTAAAGCTAGCACAAAAACAACGGAAAAAGAAGCCGAAAAGGCAGCCACGGATCCGGAAAAATTCAGCTTTAGTCCTGATGAAATAGAAGCTCTGCCTCGTCAAGCGATCTATAATCGGGAAGTGCAATGTGCAGTGTGTCCGTACACGACTAAAGTTCGTATGAACATTATTAGACACCTGCAGTTGCACGCAAAAGATGAAAGTGTGCCAGAAAGTGGTCCGGTTAATCCTGTGCCTTGCTTGGATAAGAAGGAACGAATGTTCGACAAAATGGTGAACTTGGCGAGTAGTTCCCATCAAAATGGGCGAATGGGAGGAAAACCAAAAGAAATCAGTAAAGATAACGACGACGAATTTATTCCAAAATTTGTACCCGAGCATAAAAGGTGAGTTATCATTTTTTAAACCCCAAATTACAACAATATGAATGTTCTTGCAAGAGTGAAAGTGAATTTTGTCACATGCAAAAGCGTGAAATATTTTTCTTTTACCTAATTTGACGAGTTTGAAGAGTGATGTCAGGGGTGTAAAAAATGGCAATGTTTTCCCACAATAGATACGTGTGCGGTGTAGCTGAATGCAATTATTTAACAGTCGATGAGGCAATGTTAAGGTGTCATTTAAAGGCTTTGCATTCCGAGGAACAATATTTCCGGTGTCCCCATTGCCCACAACCGTCGCCAGGTCAAGAGGGATTAAATATAGCGATTGATAAAATGGGCGTTCATTTGAAAATGCACGATACAAGACTTTATAAATGTTCTCATTGCAATCACCATCATTACCATAGGTACACAATGTTTATACCTCACGTTTGGTTAATGATGCACCGTTTGGATCACAGATATTAGACACAATGCGTTTCAAAGTTTTTTCATTCGAAGCAAACATTTCTTAAACATTTGACAACCGTGCAAAATATTGATAAAGTATATTTTGTATCTGCTTGTCAAATGTTTAAAAAAATTTTAATACCACTCGGTTCATTTTCTATGCTTTCTAATAGTGACAAATCATTCACTAGGCACGTTGTAGAAAGACACCTTTCCGACAAACATCCAGAGAAAAGACCTTTTGTCAAAGTGATTAGGGAGCTGGAGAACACGGAGAACAATCAACCATCCATACAAGAAGAAATCGAGGAGGAACAGCCCGATCCAGATGGAAATCATTGGAAGTGCAACATATGCGATTATAAGTGTGTTTACAAAGCAGAAATGGTGAACCATACGAGTGCAACACACGATGAAAAGTGTCAGTACAAATGTAATTCGTGTTCCTTTAAAACAAATGGTAAAATCATGTTTGAACAGCATGCCAACAGCAAGCATCTCAGTGATCCAAATGCTGATTACGTTTTAACGTATCAAAGAATAAAGGGTGTGAATAAAAAGAGTGCAGATAATGCGGAACAAAGTGGACAGGAAGAACCTTTTGATACCACTCCTCTTTGGAGAAGGGATATGCCTCGAATTAGACATATTCGTGGAATTCTTCTCGAAGAAGAAGGCGAAACATCAACGGAATCTACTTTAAAGACCGGAAAGAGGAAAAGCGAGGCAGAGTTACCAGCCGCTAAACCGGCTAAAATAAAACCAGGAAAATCGGGTTCGTTAGACGACACGAAACAAACAAAAGAGAAGTGTAAGAGGTCGTTGTCTTGTGACAAAGTGTCAACGGAAGTGGAAAATGTAACTGACGCTCCTAAGGTGGTAGATAAACCCAAAGAAACTAAGACCAAACCGGTTGAAGACAGCGATTACAATGAATCAGATGTTGGAAGATTCGGTTCTTATGGGAAAGCTGATGGCAATATGTATGTTTGTACTTTGTGTACGCAGTTTAAAACAAAATACAAGCACGATATGAGAGATCACCTTTATAGGGAGTTAAATTATGCTAGGTGAGTACTGTTTTAGGTAGAAATATACTAAGATCTTAAAGCTCAGAATCTCAGCTATCAATTTAAGATCTCACTGTATTTCTACCTCAAACTATACTTCTATAAGTAATAATATTTTTTATTTTGAAACTGCAACATTTTATTCATTTATTTAACAATATAATAATATAATAATACCGCAGGTGGCACTGTAAGGAATGTGGATACTTGTCAGTAAATCGTAATGCGTTGTTGAAACACTTTACTAAACACCATAATGGAGAACGTCCTAATCACGAACCACTCTCTCCGGATAATGATATCGAAGAATGGGTAAGTTAATATTTATTAAAATAGAACTTCCATCTTTTAAGTCTATTTTTTATCGATTATTTTCATCTTCAGGTTGGGACGTTATTGAAAAGGCAGACACTAATGATCAAAGGACTATTAGCCAAACAGAACGCAAATAACACAGCGAGTTCTGCAACCACAAATCTGACTGGAAGTGAGTCTAAACCATCATCATCTAAGACGACCACAAAAACTCTTAACAAGAGTTCAAAAATTACAAATGCTACTGAGAAGCCTTCAAATACTCAAGACAATAAAAATCAGAGTACAGCAATTAACGTAGAAACACTAGAAGTGTCTAATAAAGATAAAATTGCTCCCATCGGTGATACAAAAAGTGATACCCGCTTAAAGAAAGAGGAAGCTACCGATAAGACCACAGACACTGACAAAGGTAGGTATCCTGAAAAAAAAAAAAAAAAAAAAAATATAAAAAAAATGAAAATGCTAAGTATATATCGCTAATACTAATTTAACAACTTTATCAATATAGCTGCAGCAGAGGAGAAGCAAGAAAAGCCACTAATCTGCAAACATTGCAAAATGACGTTCTCCCGGTGGCGTGGCTTTAAACTCCACGTACAATTAACCCATCTGAAACGACTCGGATTCATATGCCCTTATTGCGATCGTAGCACAAACTCAGAGAGTCTAATGCGCCAACATATTCGCTCCAGGCATCCTGGTTGCGCCGAGAAGCTTGTTGAAAATCCAGCGGCCGGTGGGCCAGAGTTGCCAGAAGAATTCTGGCGACAAGAGTATGGAATAGTATTTCCGAAAAGAACCAGAAAGCGTAAGAGGAAGATCAGTGGGGAAGAAGTAGCAGAAAAGAGCGACAACCAGGTTCAAGTTGAAGCACAAGAAAAATGTAGCATGTGCAACTTTACCGCCATGAACATGACCGGTTTAAAAATACACATGAGAATACATGGAACAAACAATATGCTGAAATGTTCCTATTGTTCCTTCACCGCAGCAACGAACTCAGAAATATTGGAACATTGGGAACTCAATCATCCATTCTCACCGTTCAAAATTGAAGATATATCACCACCCGAATCAACCGGTGAATTTGCGGATATAGAGATGGAAAAGAAGACTATAACCGATGACTACAGCAACGATATTGAGGAGGAAGACGTTTCTGACATAAGACAAGCGGAATCAATTTATTATTGCTACTATTGTTCCTTCCGTAGCAAGTCTTTGGACATGGTTCAGAATCATTGGAACATAGAGCACAATGAGACGTTGTTGCACGGTGATTCCGGTAACATCGCGTCCAACTATCCGTTTAGATACAGGGAAGTACAGGTGTCGTCGGAAAAATCGCTTATAAAACCTCAGTGCTCGAAGACACAAACGGAAAGTCCCTATGAATTGTATCTGCAGCAGTCGCACAGCAATGCACAGGAGATGAAATCCGATGAACCAAAGCTAGAGGGTTGGATATGCCAGTGGTGTAATGAATTGTGTGATTCCGAGGTGAAAATGAAGACGCATCATAGCATGTTCCACTCCCACTTGCCATTAAATTTCAAAAAACAGGATAAATGTAAAGTGACCAGGGGATACGTTTGTCCCGAGTGCTCATTTACCACGACTTTCATTAACGCGATGAAGAACCACGTGTTGAGACATCTAAATCTGTATAAATGTAAATACTGTGACAAAACTTTCAGCTGTACCACGCAAGCGGCATCGCATAGCACCGAAGAGCACCCCGATGCGGAAGTAAAGATAGAGAATATAAGGAATTACGAGACGTTGCTAGAGAATATAATGGCTAAAGTTAGATGGCAAAAACCTGAACAGAATTCAGATAAAAGTGAAATAACATTGGAGTCACCGACGAAGAATCATGCGGTGGCTAAAAAGTCGACAGCCAAAAATACGTTTCGTTCTAGTATTATTCCACACAGGATAAAGGCAGTAGCTAGGAAATCTACGAATCCGCATTCGAGGTTTCTCATTGGTAATAAGACAAACGACAAACAACAGGTAACAAACAGCAAACAGTTTTCCTACTATGGTGTCCCTAAAAGTCCGGTTAACTTAGCCAAGTTGAACACGTACATGGTGGTCGGTGGTCATAGAATGAAAGTGAACTGTACCACTCTTGCACAGTTGATCAACATCAACCCAGAGATAGTATTGAAAGATCTCAAGCACGATATTAAAAACATTGCGGCGCTTAAGAAGTTAAAATAACGAATGGAAATGTAAAGGGACATAGTTTCCCCTTTTCTGTCGATATATAGTTTAATATAATGTACGATGTATAAATATTTATCGCTTGACCATTAACGAATGATAACGGTGGTCAACAATAACCAAAGTAACGCGCGGTATTATATGCTTCTCTGTGACGTTATACTTAGCAAATTTATAATGAATTTTTATAAAATTCATTAATTGCCCCGACGTATTTATAATGATACGAGAAACGTGTATAAAGAGTCATCACAGTTGATTGTTCAATAGTTGCATATTTTGTGCCTATATTTTCTGTTAGTGTATGCTTAGAAATTTTTAAATATAAAGGATCGAATATTTGTATTTGATGTAAGATAATGTTATCCTCTTATGAATTTGCTTTATCGGATAATTGGAATTAGAGTAGAGGAAAAAATACAAAAAAAAAAAAAAATAGGGTTTTTAAGTTTTACCGTTTACCAAAATTACCGATAATATTCAATTAATATTATATGAATTTATCATTTACACTATACGAATGTTGTACATATATGCACATATAGTTCTGATTAAAAATATTTAGAAAAAAAAAAAAAAAGTTTGTTAACAAGAGAGATAAATTGTGCCATGCTGTGTACTGGTAACTAGTTATGAAAATCAAATTACAGCATTGTAGCATGGTTAATTGTACATAAAAATGTAGTGATATTCGACGGATGATTCGAGAAGATGAATACTAAATTTATTTATTTTGGGATATGTAAAATCACTTAGTATAAGTATATTATAATTTTACGAATAACGATATGTAACAATGTTACTTTCAGGTACTTACTTTCAACATCGAGCCGTTTTCATGTTTCATTAACTCGGAACGTTTGTTAAATTATTTCCAAGAAATACTACTTATATCAGCTCAGGAGTGATTGTACGATGAATCGAAGCCTGCACTGTATTCGTGAAAGACAACATTTTTGTAAGAATGTGTGTGAATAATCATTGAATTAAAATATTAACACGTAAAATTTAGCATTTATCGATGCTGAGTTTATTATTAATCATACGAATAATCTAACAAAGTTTTCAGTTACAAATCTATTTTATAAAGCATCAGAGACTATTTTATGGATTTTTTTTTCTTCAAACATGTATCGAAAAATATGAATTTTGCGTGTTAATACTTACATCATATCTATTATAAATTTTTACATACACGGTCCCATATGGTGACCGTGCATAAAATTTATATTTTATCGCGTAGTTTACATTCTTCGATCGATATTCTTAAAATTAGTTGTTTAACATCGAACGTAAGATGCTAAAAGTAAAAAAAAAAAAAAAAGACAAGACTGAATGTCCTGTAAGTAGTTTAATTTACAAGAGATTGTAAATATCATGTAATATAAAATTTCACATAAATATTTTTGATTTTTATAATAACAGTGGTCATCATTTATTGTTTAAATTAATCGCAATCTAGTAATCTAGTAATCTTGGAATTCAGATGTATTTTATTAAGAAAAAAAAAATATTTGTACCAACGATTATTTTATTCTTTTTTATTTAAATCATTAATTGTACAAACTTACGTATGAGATGAATGTTTTTGCGATCAGGAATCACTAACTTCAACCAGTAATGAAAAGCTAGCTTAGAACAATTGTTCTTCCATTTTCAAGTTCTTTAATTAATTTAAAAATAGCATTTTATTTTTTACGCCGTGCAATTATTTTGTTACTTAAAAGCATATAAAAAACATATCAATTATATGGAAAGATCAATAAAGATCGTGCAAATGTAACATTTAAATTAGACGAAAAAGCTTCAGGATCAACAGGCACTCGTTTCACGATTTAACCTTTCAGAGACGATAATCCTGCTCTCATTATTTCATCAACCAAAAGCAGATTACTGGCGATGATTGTGCTAAAAATAAAAGAAATACGTGTTTCAGAAAAAGAGAGAGAGAAAAAAAAACAGTATAAAATTTCATATTAAACAAAGTTTTATAAGTATACTTACCATGAATTAATAATTTGTTTCTTTACATTATAATTATCATAAATACCAGCATCTATGGGTTTTAACGCTTCACCCGTAGAAATATCTAATCCTACTGTTTCACCTAACGCAGACCCCTCCTCTAATAATTTAACGATCGTGTCTTGTGCATCGAATCCACTGTTTATAGCTAAGCGAACAAAAAGATAAATGTCGAAACATACGAATAGAAATAATTAAGAAAAACAATTTAATAACTCGCAACATTTACCAAGAGTTTTCGGAATGACGAGTATAGCTTCCGCGTAAGCTTGTACACCCAATCGCTGTTTCCCTTTCACTTTTTCTTTACACTGATGAAGCGCTTTACTAGCAGCTACTTCGAAAGCACCAGCGCCAGGAATAATAGCATGATCGTCAATAGCATTTTTTATAGCTCTTAAACCATCCCTCACGGCGTCTTTCAGTTGCTCCAAAGTATATTTGTTCGGTCCCTAAAAATTTCTCACATTAGAAATAATAAGAGCACAATAAAAGTTTAATTTATATACAATTTTACCTTCAATAGAATTGTTACGGAATTCGGTTTCTTACATTCCTCGATGAACGTATATTTTGTCTCGCCCTACAATAAAATAGTACAACGCGTATTTATTATTTTCTATGAAAAATAATTTTAAATACCTCTGTACTTAAAAAATATTACCAATACGTGTTCATACACGAGTCCGGCCCAACCCAAGTGTTCTTCCTTCAGATCATCCAAAGAATTCATAGCTGTTCC
The DNA here is from genome assembly GCA_019453375.1 of Ctenoplectra terminalis. Classification (NCBI taxonomy): domain Eukaryota; kingdom Metazoa; phylum Arthropoda; class Insecta; order Hymenoptera; family Apidae; genus Ctenoplectra; species Ctenoplectra terminalis. The sequence continues at coordinate 164,970 of SMSQ01019595.1, read as the reverse complement.
ACCGCACGCCAATGTTAAACGCTCCATATTTCTACGTTTCGCTCTGCGGAGAGCCAAGATATTTTCTCGGGCGAGCATGTCTAAAGATGGCGGATCTATGCCTTTCTGATTTATAACGACGAACGATTTGTCCGTTCCGTCGCACAGTTTCTTCTTCAGTTCGATTATTTTCTTCACCCGATTATCGATAAATTCACGCTCGGCTGCTACTAGTTTCTCGCGTTCTTCGGCAGTTTTGTAGAAGAATCCGCTGTTCACCTACGTAATAAATCAAATTTCAATACTTAAACGCTAACATTGTACGAATAAAATTTTTGTTTTTCTACGCCAATCCATTTACCTCACTTTTCTCATATTCCAAGCTAACATTGCAAGTCAATATGTAAGCATTCTCTACTCTCTTGGGCATATCCGGGTGCCTCGAGCCATGATCGGTTACAATACCACGAATCAAGGTAGTATCTGCTGCAGTTCTATGCTGCATCTCCATTAATTCAACCATGTGCAGATCGATGTCCTGATCCTTTTGTCTGATAGTCAAAACTGCGTCCACAGAGATTTCTGTGAGCTTGTCAGCCACGGTAGAATGGATTTTAGTTCTCAATGATGTTCTCGCTACGTGCATTAGGTTTTCCTTTGTGGGCTCGATTGGGATTTTTAGAGAGTCCAATACTTCCAAAGTTTTTACTCTGGCGAGCTCGAAACCTTCTGTGAGCATTCTAGGATGAAGACCCTCGGAAATATAAATGTCAGCTTGCTTCAGAAGCTCTCCAATAACTAATACGGTACTAGTTGTGCCATCCCCAGTAATATCATCCTGAGCAGTGGACGCTCTGGCAATTAGGGAAGCCGTTGGATGTTGAATTTGCATTTCGTGCAGTAACACGTTTCCATCTTTCGTGATTTTAATGTCGCCTGCTCCAGACACGAGCCTTTAAAAGAAATTAAATCACACGATTAAGAATAGTTTGATCAATATTGTGAATGATAATTAAATGGTGTTTAAAACTGGCAAATTAAAATATATAAAATGTATAAATTATATATAAATTTTTATTTCTACTTCATAGCGAGTTACCGGTATTTCGTAGAACATCAACCTTACCTAATAAGGACAATAATATACCAATCAAAATTTTATGATATGCAACGTAAATAATTATTGCAAAAAAAAGTACAAAATATAAAATTCTTTTTACCATCTTATATATTTTATTTTTATTTCTTAATTCGTTGGATAAATTAAATAAAATTAAATGATTCGTAAGTCTGCACGTGAGAATAAATGTACATACATCTTCATCGTGCCTTTCGGGCCGAGATTCGTTTTCATTACATCCTGGATTCCTTTCGCTGCTGATATATTTACAGCCAACGCCTGAGCGGCTCTGGCAAATTCGGCTTTGGGATTTAACAAACTAATCGCAGCCATTTCGCAAGACAATTACAATTTTCGGTGTATCACAAACGTATATCGAAAAAGTAAGCTTTTACCAATGGCCTCGACTCATCTGAATGATTTGTCGAGTGGGCGATGTTCAGATCCTACGAACTAGGGATTTTCAATTTGCAGTTTCCGAAAATTGCAAACAAATTCATTGAAACCTGCAAATTTGTTTAATAATCAATTTAAAAATACTTAGTTTTCCTTAACGGTCTTAAATTGCAGAGAATGTTTCATTTATTTATACTCGATACATTATAATTCACGTTAATTTATTCAGGCTTACATTGATCTAGAACAATCTTTAGAATTGTACTTAAAAACTTATTTAATCTCCTATGACACTTCTCTAAACAATATTTCTTATTATTTCAAATATTCTTTTCCTGGGAATTAATTTTTCTATTTAGGTAATGGGTTTGTGTAATTTTTGATCGATGCGTTGAAGAAAAAAATTTTTTTAAGTAGTCACATGTTACAAAATGTGACGTCTTCGATAATGATTTTACCGTCCAAAGATTACCTCACGGTTCTATTGTCATGAGACCAAAATGAGATGACGAAAGATAGGATTAACCTTGAATAAAATTGTACCTTTTCTTAATTGTATAATAATTTCTTTTAGTATAATTATTGTAAATAAAAATGATTTTTAAAATGAATGCTATTTCCGCGAAGTCGGGTAAAACTGTAACTAAACTTGGAGCTTTGTTATGTGAGCTACTTTTATTTCATTGCTTTAAGCATTAGTTTGTACTATTAATTATAGTTATTTATCACGAGTGCTATGAATTATTATTAAAATTATTTTAATTTTAGGTAGATGTTCATCGGATCTTACATTTGTTCCAAAATGTCCACCTATCAAGGATTCAGATTTATCGAAGCTGAAAGACTTTATTGAAAGTCACGATAAAATATGCATACTAACAGGGGCAGGAATTTCCACAGAAAGCGGTATTCCTGATTACAGATCCGAAGGAGTTGGACTTTATGCAAGAAGCAATCGGAAACCAGTCTTGTACAAAGATTTTTGTAACAGCGATGCTATCAGAAGAAGATATTGGGCTAGAAATTATGTAGGTTGGCCAAGGTTGTAATGTTTCCTCATAAAAACAGCTATAAACTCACGATGCATTGATATTAATTAAAAAATATTAACTCCATAGGTTTTCCTCTATCAAACCGAACAACGCGCATGAAGTATTGAAAAAATTAGAAGACGCAAACAAAGTAGGATGCATTGTAACTCAAAATGTAGACAATTTACACACAAAAGCAGGTAGCAGAAGAGTGATAGAATTACACGGAACAGCTTTTAAAGTAATGTGTCTTAATTGTGATGAAAAAATATGTAGATACTATTTGCAAGACATTTTTAATAGTATGAATCCAAATATAACAGCGTCCGCTCAAATGATACGGCCCGATGGAGATGTGGATCTATCTCAAGTAAATAATATTATAAATAATTTAAGATACTCGCTAATAATTCAACGAGCTTAAAATTAAACGACTCGTTTTAATTTAGGAGCAAGTAGAAGGGTTTAAAGTTCCGCCGTGTGAAAACTGTGGCGGTGTTCTTAAACCGGATATTGTCTTTTTCGGAGACAACGTTCCACGTCAGATAGTAGAGAGTGTAAAGTATAATGTCGAGCATTCAGACTCTCTACTGGTTTTGGGTACTACGTTAACTACGTTTTCTGGCTATCGAATAGCGTTGCAAGCTAACAATGCCGGAAAACCAATTGCCATATTGAATATTGGCGAAACAAGAGCGGACGATCTCGCGGCTGTTAAAATAAAAGGCAGATGCGGCGATGTTTTATCAAGAATTTATACGATGATTGATCAGCGAAAGGAATGTACAAAATGTTAATTAAACAAATGTAGTTTAAACATTCTTTTTTATATTCCTTCCAACTATGGCTGTGATTATTCTAGATTGACTCGTAATGCAGAAATAAAAGATTTTTACTATGTCTCCATTATGATTCTAAGAAACCTGTTCGATACCTCAAAAACTAATGTCTTCGTTAAAGGAATATAATTGAGGAAATTGATTGCATTTTCTGGGGATATTATCAGTGGTCATTCTAGGGAATATTTTTCATATTGGTTACACTATTTATCGATACACGCCTACTTCGTTGTTATGACAAGTCCACAAACGTTTCCGTAGTTGGTGGTATCCCTGCGTTTCGCGATTAATAAAATGTCGCTGGCAAGGTTAGCTTTTGTAATAATTTCTACAAAATTATCTTTTTATTATATGCAAAATTATGCTTTATAAAATTTTCATATCACTCGGTACAACGCGTGAAACAATAAGCTATTTTCCAGCGATGAGTTTAAGTGCATCTCGATAAAGCAGTGGCTGTACTTGTTAAACAAAATAAACGATGCGACTGCACTTCAATTTCTATGACTAATTTATTAGTTTCAATACTTACAAACGTTCCTTACATTTGTAATTGTATTATTCATCGTTTATATTAATTTATAAAAATATTCACAAAGTATTTTGGTTACAGTTTATTACCTGCACCGTCGCAGGTGGTATGGGACAGAGAAGACGAAGCACGGGAACAAAAATTACGGCAAAGACCCGTGTCCGCGCTTGTTAAAGCGGTTGTTACTGCTCCGCCGTATGGACAACGTAAAGGATGGGTACCAAGAAATCCAGAGGTAAGTGATTTATATAACAATGATTGTTTATAACAATTCTACCTATCGGTAATAAGCATGAACAAAAACAATGTTTAATTGGTCATAAATTTTTTTTCTTTTACTCGTTTAGGATTTTGGAGACGGTGGAGCATTTCCAGAAATCCATGTTGCTCAATATCCGCTTGGAATGGGGATGAAGGGAAAAGAAATCACTAGCAATGCTTTAGCAGTTCAGCTCGATGCTCAAGGGAAAGTAAAGTACGATGTGATCGCTAGACAAGGCCACTCTAAAGATAAGGTAATTGAATGTACTTTAATTTAGTATTTTATTACATAGACATCGATATTTCATTTATGTTTGCTCATTGTGCGTTCCTTTATAGATCGTTTACAGTAAACTGAGCGACTTGTTACCCTCAGAAATCACAAGCGAGGAGGATCCTAGCCTGCAGCGTCCACCCAGCGATGAGATAGATGAACTCACAGAAAAAACCAAGAAGGCTCTGGAAAAAATAACAAGATCAAAGATAGCTGCAGCAATGCCAGTGAGATGCGCGGAAAAACAAGCACCGGCGCAATACATCCGATACACACCCTCGCAACAAGGACAATCGTTTAATTCCGGAGCTAAGCAGAGGGTAATCAGAATGGTGGAAGCTCAAATAGATCCGTTAGAACCACCAAAATTCAAGTGAGTCTCGCGACGATACACTTTTGCTCGAGACAAAGCATCGAATGGATTATATTTTAAGCAATACTATCTACTACGTTGTGAATAATTAGGTTTTCTCCAATTGTAGAATTAATAAAAAAATACCGCGAGGTCCTCCGTCGCCTCCGGCACCCGTCATGCACTCGCCTACCAGAAAAGTAACAGTGAAAGAACAAAAGGAATGGAAAATACCGCCTTGTATCAGTAACTGGAAAAACGCTAAGGTGAATATATTGTTTTCAATTCCCCAATAATTAAAGTCTTACAAACGAACGTTTTGCTTTCAGGGATACACGATTCCACTCGATAAACGTTTAGCCGCGGACGGTCGCGGGTTGCAGCAGGTTCACATAAACGAGAACTTCGCCAAATTGGCCGAGGCTCTTTATATCGCGGATAGAAAGGCTCGAGAGGCGGTCGAGATGCGAGCACAGCTCGAGAAGAAGTTGGCACAGAAAGAAAAAGAAAAGAAGGAGGACCATTTGAGACAATTGGCGCAAAAAGCCAGGGAAGAGCGCGCTGGCTTGAAATCAGCTGCAATGGGTTCGTATATGCGTTCTATCTTCGTGTAATCGTCTATTATCTCGAGTACTTTAAGATATTTCGAACAAGTTTAATACCGTGTATCTAACAGTGTCGTGTTTTTAATGTTACATAGAAAAGTCAGAGGAATCGCGGGAGAGAGATCAACTCAGGCAAGAGAGACACAAGGACCGCGCCAGAGAGAGGAACTTGGCGCGTGCTGCACCCGATAAACGTTCCAGATTACAACGCGAACGCGAACGAGACATCAGCGAACAGATTGCATTGGGTTTACCGGCGAAGAGTATTCCTAGTACCGGGGAAGCGCAGTTCGATCAACGACTGTTCAATACTACCAAAGGAATGGATAGTGGTTACGGACACGACGACGAATATAATGTTTATGATAAACCCTGGAAGGATTCTAATTCTATTGGCTCGCATATATACCGTCCTAGCAAAAATATTGATAAAGACACTTATGGAGACGACTTGGAGAAGCTCGTCAAAACGAACAGGTAAAACTGTTGAAAGTTGAAAAATTTTATCGAAGAATGGGAAAGTTATTCGAGTACGGACTCTCGAAATTATCAAAATATTTTTTATTCGCTTTCAGATTTGTTCCCGATAAGGAGTTCAGTGGAACCGATAGATCGACAACACGGTCTGGGCCAGTACAATTCGAGAAGGACGAAGAGGATCCTTTCGGTTTGGATCAGTTCTTGAAACAAGCCAAACGCGCAAGCAGTTCTACCGCTACAACCACGAAACGCAAAGAAGAGCGCGAACAACGGAGAGACGATCGCGATAAACGAAGGAAACATTAAATTTCCTTGTCATTAAATTGTTTTTATTATTTTAGAACAAATTTTAACGTTCTTTTTTTTTTTTTTAAACGTATAGATACGATTTAGTTCGATTAGTTCGAGCAGTAACGGTTAAATTTTAGGATTAATTCCTTGAATCAATTTTTCGCGATCTTATTCAGTGCGATTCTATAAATTGGAAACGGATATCGAACAGGTGTGAATGTCTTAGAGTTATAAAGGACCGTATTTTTTTCTACTTTTCCGCACCGTGCTACGATAGAAGTACAATTTTACGAACAACTTAATGGTGTATGCAAAATTAATAAAATTACTAAATTTACAGATTACTTAGTAAACCAAAAAATTTTTTTTTTTTTTTTTTTCTTTTTTTTTCTTTAAGTATGACTTTTCTATCGATGATTAACCGTGTTATATATTATTTTACAAGAACAAGGCTGGTTAGTTTTACACGTTTCAGACTCATAGTTCTTTATTAACACAATGTGCATACAGCGTTCGTTAGATTAACAAAGGAGGCGATACTTTCGTATGGGGAGCGATTGTTATCTCTTAATTAATAACGTAGTTATTTACTTTCTCATCAAACTTTTTTTTTTCANAACAACGGAGAGACGATCGCGATAAACGAAGGAAACATTAAATTTCCTTGTCATTAAATTGTTTTTATTATTTTAGAACAAATTTTAACGTTCTTTTTTTTTTTTTTAAACGTATAGATACGATTTAGTTCGATTAGTTCGAGCAGTAACGGTTAAATTTTAGGATTAATTCCTTGAATCAATTTTTCGCGATCTTATTCAGTGCGATTCTATAAATTGGAAACGGATATCGAACAGGTGTGAATGTCTTAGAGTTATAAAGGACCGTATTTTTTTCTACTTTTCCGCACCGTGCTACGATAGAAGTACAATTTTACGAACAACTTAATGGTGTATGCAAAATTAATAAAATTACTAANTTTTTCTTTAAGTATGACTTTTCTATCGATGGTTAACCGTGTTATATATTATTTTACAAGAACAAGGCTGGTTAGTTTTACACGTTTCAGACTCATAGTTCTTTATTAACACAATGTGCATACAGCGTTCGTTAGATTAACAAAGGAGGCGATACTTTCGTATGGGGAGCGATTGTTATCTCTTAATTAATAACGTAGTTATTTACTTTCTCATCAAACTTTTTTTTTTCATCGATTGCGCCAAAATTTATCCACACTATTTTTGTGTGTCATTTTTTGTTTTTTTCTTCGAAGATCGCGTCAAATTGAATCGAATCTAGTCACCGTAGATTCGCGAATAATTCGTGTTAATTATGTTTCACAACGTTGTATTGCTTCGATGTCGTACGATCACTTTTCTCGTTCTCGTGATTCCCAAACTGTTTTTTTCTTTTTTTTTCTTTCTTTAATAGACCATAATTAACATAGCGTCTACTTTGGTACCAACTAATTTTACTAAGGTCAAATTAAAACTTATGTCTTTCGTTCACTGTATATGAGATCATGCAAGAAACTTGAATAGAACCGAGTTGTATTGCTTAAAACTGCTGTAAGATATAAGATAGCTGTACACGTGGAAACAAGTTTGGAAAACACTAAAGTGTGATTTTATAATCGGTCGAAAAAGCTCGTGTTCTCATCGTCCTCGTCCAAGAACCGGAAGTTGATGGACATCGTCGTTTATAAATAAAAATGTCGACGAATACGATATATAGGAATCACCGGTCAATGGACGATTTCCGTGAGACTGTTGATGGTATTTTTTTTTTCTTACTTTTTCATGAACTTCCCTGTAAATACGGCGACTTAGAAGATGGTCTTCCTAATCAGTCTTTTCTTATTTATTTATTTATTTATTTATTTTTTTCATTCGTAAGAAGATTATCACAGAAGAATTTCCGTATGTTAATTCTTTTTTTTACTTTTTTTTTTTTGTTCCGGGAATCTGAACCAGCGATTTGTTTCATCGTCCAAGCAAATTGACGCGATCCTTATATTAGATTGATCTCACACTCTTTATTGTAAACCACACCCTTAAGAGCTACATCAAGATTTTTCCTGACAAGGTTTAGTGGAATCGTTATTCTCTCTTGCGAGCGTTATAGCATAACCGGAGAACTCTCCTGATGAGAAAGACTAGAATTAATAACGCTGAAGACTACGGACTTCTTACGGATCCATGGGAGCCTATATACAATTAGGATGAACACTTTGCCCAACTATTGAAGTTGTGCTAAGGTTCTCTTGGTTTTGCTTCCTTCAGCTGCAAAGGACACATTGTCAGTTTGCTAGAGGAGTGACGTATCTCAAAAGTCTTTTATTTTGAGATATCCGCAGAAATTAACTCTCATAATTATGTAATAAGATTATAGTATTTAATAAGAACAATGTAACCGTTAAGAAAAATGTAAAGTAGGGCTGGTTTAATTCTTTCTTTTAACAGTACGCAGCGCACAAATAATATTTTATTAGAGGCTCTAATTCGAAGACCATTAGTTAAGTTGTAAAAGAACATTTTTTTTTCTCGTTGCTAAGCGATAGAGTAATTAATACACTTCTACCGTAAAAAACTTCAAACCTATTCTCTGTGTCACTCTTCTAGGAAACCAATGATATCTATAAGTCCTGGTTAAGACCTATACTCTCATCTCATCGATGCAAATAACTATCTTTCAATTTTACAATTAGTTAGAACCTATGCGATCATTACATCTTGTTTCTCTGTTTACTTAGAGAATAGTAGGCATTTAGACTGGGAAACTTGATAGCAGTCAGAGTCTATATAGCGGATAAAATGGAGGAAACTTTAGCTGCTCTAGTAGATTTATTACTTTATCTAAAAAATGTGAATTAATATCTTTCTTCCGAAGAACTTTGCTCAGAAAAAAAAAAAAAAAAAAATAAGCTGTTGCTCAAAGAAGGTATTTCTGTAGCAGCTGAAGGGTTTGAATTACATGGGTAAGGAAATATAATTTGGAAACAGATGTTAGAGTGCTTATCAATAGCAGTGCAAAAAGGTAGGGTCACTTTAATTCCAAGATTATTATCAAAGAACTACGAAAATAAATTTAGAAGTTCATACAAAAGTCGCTAATGCATTTCACGACGGTAATTATGAAGAAACTCCCAAAGTCCGAAACGAATTATACTAATGTACAGTGTATCAAACTCCACTGATTAGTCACTTTGAATCGAAATTAACGAATATCCCTTTTAATTACTATTACTTGGTATTGCGATCGCTGGTAATATATAGTATATACAAGTTATTCACTTTTTCAAAATGTAATTCTGCCGCCCTCAAAAATTCTCTATCACCTAATTTTTAAGGTCATTAGTCAGCTTCTCATCTCTTGATGATGAGTTGTGGCAGTATATAAGGCATACAAGTTGTCCTCTTCCTTTACAAGCCTCCTTCAAGGCTCACTGGTTGAACCTTATAACATCATTTAAAGATGATATCGAAAGTCGTTTACGCGCTACGAGACGAGAAACCAACTAATATTCTAATCGTAAGTGGAAACTTTTCGTTAGAACGCTGCTTTGGAGAAAAAAAAAAAAAAAAAAAAACACTGCTCAAGTTCGAACACACAAGCAGAACTACGACTTGCAGAGGATTATAAATTTACCACAATAATGAGAAACGTCTTTCTTCTTTCCATTTTCCTCTTTTGCTTTTTATATGTTAATACTTACAAAGACTGCTACGTTCAAATGTATTTTTTTTTCTTTTTTTCATTGCTGTGATATTAAAAACTTGTTAGACATTGACATGCACCTAACATTGAGAGAGGGATTGCTTATCAGTTTCCTTAGGCTACGGTTCTTTTTTTTTTTTTTTTTTTTTTTTTTGTTACAGAATCATCATAATCATCATGATCATCATCATTGTAATCATACAATTACCGTTATATACCTATTATGTACAATTGTTCAAGTATAGCTACGTCGATACTTGCAAAAAACACGACATTACACTAGAGCCACTCTCTCTCTCTCTCCATAAACCGTTTTTCTTTTTCTTTCATTTCTCTTTTAAGGCGTTAAGAACATCCTATTCGTCGAGCCACGTGACTTTTTGTTTAAAAATCGGTTCATGAGGCCTAAGCGATCAACGGAACGATTATCTACATACGCAGAGGGGACCTCGCGAACGGATTCACCATTGGAAATTATTATAAATACCATTAGAAAGCATTGAGCGATTCGACGGTTTTTTTTTTTTTTTTTTGTTTTTTTGTCGTTTTTTGGATGAATAAATACTATACACGCGCCCCCGTGGAGGCAACTTCACCCCGCTGCCATCTGGCCAAATCTTTTTTTCTTTGTCTCGAGACTGATCGCGATTGGATCCTGCCCAATCCAATAAATTTACATCATGTAATTAACCGTCTTCGGTCTTTATTCATTTCCTTTCTTATTCTTCTGTCTTTTATTCTTCTTTTTGTTTTATTTTATTGCGTCGTTTGCCGAAGTACGTTTCTCGGTTCCAACTCTTTTATGGGGTAACTTGTCTTCTCTCCTTTATCTTGAAGATGCATCGGCCTTTTCAATCACGTACAAAGATAGCGTCCGTTCGCTTTCTTAAAAGTCGAGGGAAAGCGAAAGGATTCACGTGTTCCACCCAACAAGGAGACTGCACGACATTCGAACCATCGACTTGGTTCACGTTTCGGTTATACCAAACACCAAGGATACACTGTTCAAAATTTCATGGCATAAAATAGTGTTCAAGGTTCGATGCTTTCCATAGAGTTTATACAATCTGTACATAATATCACTGGAAACTGTGAAATTATACACAGGCATATATCTGGTATATGGAAAATACAAAATTTTCAACACCATTTTCCCATGAAACCTTTAGTAAAATATCCTACATGTTTGATATATTATTATGCAAGATTTGTCCCCTTATGGGAGTTCCGTTTGACCTGTTATCTCTTAGGTAGCACCGGAAGGCTATATTACACTTCCGTGGTACGACTGTACGGGCCAGACTCCTCCGACTGTGAAAGCTTTCTTTCCCGTTTGGCGAATAGACCCCCTAAAAAAGACGGCTGCTGAGCCAGTCCCTTTGCACCACCAGGGATCGTAGCCCCTGGATGCATAGGATGAACTTGTCCAGGATGTTTAATGCCTTGGCTCATTGAGCTGGCAGATGTAGATTGAAAAGAAATCGACATACCGCTATCTAGTGAGCCCACGCTTCCACGTCGCTGCGGTTTTTCACCAGCAACTGTGAACAGAATTTAATCTTTTTCTTACAATTCTTTACGATACATAGAGTGATAAAAAAAAAAGTTCAAAGACATCAGAGGCTTATGATATAGGAGCATATTTTTTTCAACGTGTACTATAAGATCTTAGAACTTCAATATTCTTGTATTCTTGGAATTAAAACGTAAGCTGTTAAAAAATAGCACTCACATTGTTCATGTATGTCCAGAAGGGAATTGCTAAGTGCAGATCTTTTCAATTGCGTATCCATGTCGGTGGTTTCCGATCTCTCGGAGTAAGGCCCCGGGCAAGGACATATCTCAACGTCTGCCACTCCAGAGTCTCTATTTTCAGCGCCTCCTCTGGCGCTTCTGCTGCTCTTCTGTCGTTCTAGTTCCGTCTCAATCCGTAAGGTTTCCATCTCGTCCATTTCGCTGATGGATTCCCTGAGATCTTCCACGAACTTGCACCTATCGTGTGCGTTTCTTGCGTTAAACGTGACCAATACCTTTCCATCCACGCGCTGGGAGAGTCTAATTCCGTACGGATAATCTGGAAAAATAAATAAATAAATAAATAAATAAATAATGATGAATAAATAAAATTTCCGTTACAATAAGTGATTATAGGAAATAACAGCACTTTTGGATTGTATTTCAAAAAATATTTTAGAAACTTACGAGGAACTTCAAAGAGTGTGACCACCATTCCGCACAACGGGAAGCTCTGTCTGAACGTATAGGTGACACTGTTCTTCTTCTTGCTGAGTATCTTGGTCACAACGAGGAGATCATTGAAAAGGAATACTTCTCGTTGATGAACACCCGGTCTCTCCTTCTTGTGGATGTCTGGAATCTCATACAGCCTGCAATAGCAGACCAATCTTCTGTGTGGCAAGGCCATGTTAGGTTTCTTGCCAACTATTGTCGCCTGAACCTTCATCACTTGTGAAACGTGGTCTGAGCCAGGTTTAAATTCATTTTCCTTCACTCTTTCATAGATTCCAACCAATATATCTCTGTCAATGTCTTCACAGTCATCTATGCCTCTGAGATTCTTGATGAAGTCATCTAGCCTCATTCTGCGTTCTGGTTTTAGGTTTGGCGTGTGCAAATCTGTGTTCAGCATGATTATTGCGAAGGCCAGGACAAAAACAGTATCTGCTGAGCGTAGCCTGGATACTACATCGGGGTTACATTGGCAATAGCGCTGACTGAAGACCTCCATCAGTCGTTCTATTTTTTGGGCCTCTCCTGGCATCCGGAAGTACGCTTGGAACTTCCTCAAGGCGACATCCACTTGCATTCCTGATAGGTCCAACTCGTGGGAGAAGCATCTGAAAGATGTAGACAATGACACTCGGTTGCTTTAAATAGAAGCTGGATCATAAAGTATTATAATTAAGTGGAGGAGTAAATATTTGTCAAGAACACTTGAAAAGGGAATTAGGTATATATATATATTTTTTTTTTTCTTTTTTTCAAGGGGACTTGAAAATTTAGATTAAGGATTTCTTGGTGACAGAGGAGCTTAGTCACTTATTTATGTTCCCAAGGGGTGCTTCTGACTTTACCCATGTCGTTCTCAAGTGTTCTGTTTCCCTAACACGTGTTCTTTTCTGTCTACCGTGTGGCTCAGTTGCTTTGGCTCGTGTTACATTTTTGTCACACTAATCGTGGGACTAAAGAGGGACTCCAAAGGTCCTACAAACCTTCAACTTAAGTTTGTTTCACGATAGACCTCCCGTCGCGTGTTGCAGTTTTTAAAATATGGGTTTTAAAAAGTTAAGACAGGATTACCTTGGGATAATGTTACTTAATATGTTTTTTTACATTCTGTCAAAAAATAAGTTTACGTGTTTCCCTTGAAACTAATTTTAATATCATGAACGCGGTACGAGTGCAATCACAGTGGATAAAATTATCCGCTACCAAACCTCCTTGACCTGAATATTTTTTTTCAAAATCGTGAAACGATCGGTGACAAATAGATCGACGCTATTTTTCTAGTATTCCTTGCGCAGAATTATTTTTTGCACAGTTATCAAAGAAACGAACGCTACTGAATCGAAACAATTGCACTCTTAAAAAGATAGCGACAAGAGAAAACGACTTTCTATAATAAATAACGTGCAACGAGCCCAAACTGCGTGTTTCCGCTACGTCGATCACCAATCATGGTGATAAACAATCAGATTAACTTTCACTGAATGCGTCATTAAATCCTGCAGCCTCACTTTTCTTTTTTCAAGGAATAATAAAAAAAGTAAGGAAAGAAAAAAAAAAGGTAACAAGATACTTACTCAAGCACAGCCATGTTGAAGGAGATCTGAAGGTTTCCAAGGTACTCTCCTATCATCTGTTTGGACAATCCCTTTCTGCTGATCAAGAATCTTGCCACACCCTGAGGACTGTTCTCCAAGAATCCTCTTCTGATCAAGTAGCTGATTCCCCTTTCTGGTTTCTTGTTGAAGAGGTTTAGACCCACTCTGTACTGTCGCTTTCTGACTGTTTCTGATACTTTGTAACTCGTCTGTGGCATGTTCTCTGGGTGGTCCATGAGCGGAAGCTGGTAGCCAGAACTGGCATGAGAGTGACCCAGATCTTTCACACTGTTCATCATTGTTGCTGAGTCTGTCGCGTGGTTGGCACATTCCTGGTGTTCCGGTGAACTTGACTGGACAAGAGAAACCATAAATTAAAATATAAAATAAAAAATATAGGAGAAAATACACTAATAAATTTAATTAATAATTAAAGAATCGACAAATTTATTCCTCAAGCTCCATAAAAATGGAGACCAACTATGAAATATTCACACTGAACCTGAACTAAAGACAAGTATTGTTCAAAGTAGAGAAACAGCAACAAACAAATCAGACTCCTCTCTGAATATCGTCTAGCCCAAAGTGTGTAAAAGCTCCGAGGAACAAAAGGAATAGGCGAAACAAAGGAAACACACACACAGAGGAGGGCCAGAATAGGAGGAACTCACGATTCCTTTATGCTTCCACACAGGTGATCCTCTTTGAGCGTCTCCCTCGGAGCTCTCGCAATTAGTGGAATCGCTGCCAGAACTCTGGACCGAGCTTAGGCTACCGTTCTCGACGCTCTTGCTTAGACCATTGTGACGCGGCTCCATGGACCTGGATGTAATGGAAGACGTTCTTTTTGGCACTTCCGGTGGTACCTTTTTCGCGGATCCTCTCGTTCTACCGGCGGAACCAAGATGGCCGGCGTTGCTCCAGTTCTGCGCCACCGGTGTCTGAAGATTGTGAGGCGTCGACGGTGAGGTGCACGGTGTCCGGAGCAGGTCCCGCGGTGGCGTCTCTTGTCTGATACAGCAGAGTGTATCCTGAAACAATTGCGATGGTTTTGTTTTTTTTATTATTCCAACTTCTTAATTAAGAATTATTATCAATTCACAATATAAATACAATCTTAAGTAAATTTTAATAAAACTTTGCTATTTTTACTATTTCTCTGTCAGAACAGTTTTTCTTAATTTTTTTTATTTTTCTAACACATTAAATGACACCATTATAATTTATCTACAATATAAATGGAACCCTAAGCCACACAAGACTCCGCAAAAATTTTAACCAACTCAAAGAACTTATCCAATAATCCAAAGCTTTCCGTTCAAGAAATACAATCAATTATACGATAAGAGATCTTAATCACCTGTGGATTGTAATAATGCATGCTAGACCCGCTCTCCTGGGAGCTAGACTCCCAGCACGGGCTCGGAGGTAACTGTTGATGTCTATTGCAAGGACTGGGCGCCAGAGAGGGCGTGTGCCTGCCACTTTGATGTATGTTATGGTTCGCGTGCTGATGACCAACGACCTGGACCTCGCACCTGCCGCTCTGGCTCCTCGGTATCGGTGACTGAGAGTTCTCCACGTGTCTCCTTTCCCTCAGGGACATGCTCCTTATTGGCATTGGTCTGTTCGCTGTCTGTGGCTGTTGTATGTAAATTTGGCTATGATAGACCATCCTTTCGTGCTCGTTCGCGTTTGTGGTTCTTTCTGTGGTCTCCTGGAGTTTTCTGCTGAGACGCTTCTCCGCCTTGGCCATGGCGGTGATTGCTGCGAATTTTTTCAGCAGAGTGTATCTCCTGAAGGCCCGCTGAATGGTCAATGCGGCGTTCCTGGCCTTTACACCGCCGTACTTTCTCTCTAGCATCTCAATTTGTTTGTCCAAGAGGTCCTGGGATAACTCGTACCTGTTTAAGAAATAAAAACTTGTTGGTTTTTGCGATGGAAGTGGTTTGTTTGAGATTGTTCTTATCTTATTACACTGCCAACGGTACGAGTTGCACTTGTTCAAATACTTCTAACAATGAGCGAGAACTAAATTAGCGAGGCTTTAGCGGAACTGAATTTGTAACGAAGACGTGCGTTTCTGGAAACTTCAATATTTTTAACAACTATAAAGATTGCAAAGATCCTTCTACTAAATTTATTTAACAAACTTAAAATTCCTCAGAATCTCAACAAAAATCTTTAAATCTTAAATAAAAAAATTTCCCAAACCTCCTTAGCAAATCCTAAATTTTAAGTTCCAAAAAATAGACGAAAAGGTAAAGCGAAAGTAAGTGAATTCAAATAACTCTTTCAACAAAACGAAAAAAAACGGAGTCAAAGAAAAAGAAAGAAAAATAAAGAAAAAGAAAGAATAAGAAATTAAATGAAATTAAATCAATTTTTTAATCTTACGCAGTCTGTAGCCGGCATCTCTTCAGCACGTCTCCGTTACGTACAGGTCCTTTTTTAAGGTGATTTTGTTGGTACCCTGTCGCCTGTGGCTGGCCTCCATAGCCCTGCACCATGGTGCCGTAGCTTTGCGGCTGACTATATCCAGGATGAGCGTACACCCTCACGTTGGACGTGGAATTGTAGGGGCCGTGAGCGTAATTCTGGTTCTGAACGTACGACTGGCCCGTGATGTAGGATGTCGTCAGGGATGTTTGACTACCGGACGAGTACACGCCGTGCATGCCGCTCCCGTGCACCTGGTTCACGTTCGCCCCGTGCTGCGACGGTCTTTCCATCTTCTGCGGGAAACTGTAACAGAAATAGGGCGGTTGGTTAGTTAGGCGAATACTGGTCATCCGGTTTTAGAGGAATGTCGATGTGGAGGTTTGGGAGTTTGAGAACCTGTGCGTGTAGAATTTGGGATGCAACGGTGTAATGTGGGTAGAATTTTGGGATGCAGGGAATTTATGGGTATGGAGAATTTTAGGATTTTGGGATTTGTGAATGGTAGAGTTGTAGAATTGTGGGATTTGTGAATGATAAAATTGTGGAACTGTGGGATTTGTGAAAGGTAGAATTGTGGAATTGTAGGATTTGTGAATGGTAGAATTGTGGAATTGTAGGATCTGTGAATGATAGAATTGTAGAATTGAGGGATTTTTGTGAATAGTAGAATTATAGAATTGTAGGATTGTAGAATTTGTGAATGATAAAATTGTGGAATTGCAGAATTTATGAATGGTAGAATTGTGGAATTGTAAGATTTGTGAATGGTAGAATCACGGAATTTTTTAATTTACTACTTGTAATTTTAGTTTACATGCATAAAATGGGGAGATTTGTAGAAACATAGAACAGATTCAGTTCTATTTAAAATAACAGAACTGAAATAAAATAGAACAATAAAATTGTAGAAATATGAACAGTAATATTTGATATAATTCCAAGCACTGTGTATCACCGTGAAACAATAAATATTTCATTAACACAATATATCCATGAAATCCCAGTAACGACCGGCTGCACGTAAACGCTACACCGTTCTACCTGCGCTCAATTTTCCCCTAGCACCTGCGAATCGTGCCTCGAACAAAATTCATCAAACACGCCTTGCATCAATTTCGCTCGATTACGCTTTTGATTCTAAACAGCCACCTTTTTCTCAAAGATTCAATAGTTACCGAAATGGTTAATTTAATTTATCTGTTACGCGAGCTGAACATGGCAATGAAATTTTTCTCTTCTTTGAATTAAATTTTTTTCTTCAAGTATCTACAAAATATTCTTATTCCACTATTTTTCCCCTGATTTATTATTTTAACGGTTGAAGAGGGATTAATAGTGTTTAATATTAATTGATACCGTTCGAGAGATTGTAAACAGAAGTTTTGTTGGAAGCTGTTACAATTATTCTAATAACAGGAATTATGAATGGAAAAAACACGTCGGCCGGTAGGATCGCGATGAAAAACAAGTCGTAACGGGGTTATAGCGTGCAATTTACAAGTTAATCTCGCAGACTCATCTTGTTCTTGATCGTGTGTATGACCGTACACGAGCACCACCATTGGTTTATTCAATATCCGCTCGCCACGTGATTGCCAAACGTGATTTCCGGAGATGCAGCTTATCGGCGTAGATAGGTCTACGATTTTCATCGAAGCGGATTTATAGACTTATGGAGCAACTGTTTATTACAATATTGCGATTACACGAGTTGAATATATTTCCTAACAGAAGTACCTTTCGGTAGTTTCGCTTTTTTAATTGAAAAAATTTCCGAACACTTTGCACAATTTTTTTTCCGCTTATTTAATTTTTAAAAACGATACCGTCGACAGAGAAGCTTTGAAACGCTATCCGCGTATTGCTTTAACTAGAGAAATACCTTAAATGGAAATTAAAATTTTGTTTTTCTTTGTTTCCAATTTATTTAATTTTTTTAAAACGGTAACGTGGACAGAGAACCTTTGAAACTCTGTCCGCGTATTTTTTTAAATAGAGAAATACCATAAATGGAAATTAAGATTTTGTTTCTCTTCGCTTTGAACTTAGTTAATTTTTTTAAAACGGTAACCTGGACACAGAAGCTTTGAAACGCTATCCACGTGTTTTTTAAATACACAAATACCTTGAATTAAAGTGGAAACTTTGTTTTTCTTTATCACGAACTTATTTAATTCTTTTAAAATGCTAACGTGGACACAGAAGCTTTGAAATATCACACGCTCGTGCGCTTTTTAAATACAAAATACCTAAAACGTGAAAATAAACATTTTTTTCTTTCTCCTTTAATTTATTTAACATTTCAAAACCGTGACATGTACACCGAGGCGCTCAAATACCATCCATCCGTTTTACGAATAAAAACATAAATAAATAAGTAGCCACTAGAGGTAAAAAAAATTTTGTTTTTAGTTGCTTCGACCTCTCCGATACCTTTTTCACAAATAATCCAGCGGTTTAAATTAACATCCGCCGAAAGGATAATTAAAACTCTGCAGGCTCCAATTTCAAGAGGACTCAAAGCTAGGAATTTACCAGAAATAAGCTTGAAAGCCGCAGCTTCGACCAAACATCGCGTCGAATGCTCGAAACTCGCGACGAAAAACACCACCTTTGACCACCAGCTGCCAGCAATTACCATTCGAGGGACCGTTTCGCGTTCATGAATCACATGATGAATCATCGCTAGAAATTCACCCCCGTACGATCGTGAAACAACAACCTACCCCGTGAGAAATCCAGCCACGCAGACCACCATGTTGATTCTTCTCTTTGCTCCACTGTTTTCGGTTAACACAAGTTGTCTCGCAAGCACCGCATTTTTAACACAAAATTATAATACTTCACTTTTAACCAAAGGTTGGAAAGTTTTAGGTGCAGTTTTAGAATTGTTACCAGAATTTACTGTAACAATTTTTTTTCTTTTTAACAGAAGGGTAGTTTCAGGTATGGAATGGCTGAATTTTAGAATCTTTCAAATATTAAATTGTTGCAGTCCGAAGATTTTAAATATTTTATATAAATCTAATAAATTTAATAAATTTGTAGTCCCAAGATTTGAAATATTTTATATAAAATTAATAAATTTAGTAAATTTGTGGTCCGAAGATTTGAAATATTTTATATAAATTTAAGCTCGATAAATATTTTCTCGTATTTCAGATAAGGAATTATAGCAATATTTTGTAGATATTTTTAAGGAATATTTAAATTTATATATAAATATCTTTTAGCAATTTTAAGGATAGGTCTAGCTTTTCCCAAGCTTCTGATTCACAAAATAAGTTCTCCTTTTTCACTCGATGAAATATTCACCGATGTCTTGGAACTTAAAAATCGTATCAAGGTGGTCGGATCGAGAAGAGACTCGAAGATGGTTGGATGCTTGCCGTAGGAAGGATCGCGATGGTCTGACGATCGCAGGGTGGACTGAGGTGATCGAGGATCACGAGCAGCTGGCAGCTACGGGCATTCTTCGACCTCGAGGATCGGAAATCAGTGACAGTTGAGGGACGAGGGGTACGAGAGAGCACGTGCACACCGGCCTCGACAGTGGTGTGCAACCTTCTGCACATCGATCGATCTTCCTCCTCCTCTTCTTCGTTAAGTAATCTCGCTGTGCAGAGATTGCTCCGAGGAATTTTGATTTTCGGCGAAATTCTACTTTGAATATATTGGAGGGTATATTAAATTGTTCCGAAAGTTTCTTCCGTTTTATCGATAAGTAATGGATCCATAATGTTTTATATTTCACAATATTTTATTACATTATTTAGTATCCATTTTGCTTTATCATTTTTTCTCATCTCTCGTTTAATACTAGAACTATCGACGATTAAAGTAAGCTTATTTCTAGCGAAGAAATCAAAGTGGAAAGTATATAAAATAATATGTAATGCAGTTCAGACAAAAGTTCTATCTATATTTTTATAAGAAAATCGCGGAAAATCTGACCAAAGGCACCGTAGTTAATTTATAAAGAATCTGTAAAAAATTACGAATGGGTCATTTTGACCACTTTGGTACAAGACTGTATTTTTATACAAATCAGTGCGTGGAAGTAACGAAAGAAACTAAATTTAAAAACTACAAATGTTAAAATTTATTTGAGTCGTATCGTAAAAAAATTTGCATCTCCTGAACTACGTATTTTTTTAAATACTTATTATTCCAATTTCTTTACCGTCCAGGAATAGGTCCGGAATCCGGATGGTTCAGAAAAGATCACAATGCAAATACGTATATTTCTATTAGAAACTTTTGGCGAGTAGCGCAACGCGACGGAAGAGGAAGAGCAATTCTTTATTTCGCGATGGGTTTTTATAAAAGGCGGTGACACAGTGCAGGGGTGGCTATATTTGGGTCAATCACCAGGATCGATGAACTTCTGGCATTGGCAAATATCGAGCAATAGGTTATACAGCAATTATAATAGCGAAACTACGTTCCTCGTGACAAAACAGCGCAAAATACAAATATTAACTCTTTGCACTGGTGAACTTTTTTAAGTTTCAAACGACTCTCGTGAAAATTTGTTCTTTTGGAAAGAAAGAAGGAAAATTATAAATCCTTACGATTTCTTATTTGCTTGGTTAAGTCGCTTTTACTTTAAAACAAAAAAAAAGCGTTTGAATCGATGAAAATATAGAATTTAATTGAAAACATAATTGTTAAATCTTCGAAGAAAATTATGCATGTCGCCCTAGCGGCGCCAGCGGAGCGCAAAGTGTTAACACCCTAATTCTTCCCGTACCGATAATTAAAACCTCACGTAACAATACGAATATTAATATCCTAATTCTTCCGGTACCGATAATTAAAAACTCCTACTTCTATTATCAACCCCTTGCACTCCGAATTTTTTTATTCCCACAGAAAAATTTTAAATTTCACCAAAACAATGGGAAAAACTGGAACGGAAATTAGGAAAAAAAAAAAAAAAAAATAGCACGCGCCGCCGTAGCGGAGCCAATGGAGTCGGAAAAAGTTGACGAACGAAAAAAGAAAGAGAAGAAATACCAATTTTCCTGGTTCATCGTTTAAGTACGCGAACAGAGGGATGTAGTAACATCGAGGAATCCAAATTAGTTGAACCCTGAAATGGGTTAAGAGACACTCGAGGATAAATGGCGCGTGTACCCTGGCGAGCTTCGTTATTCGACGAGAAGAGCAAAAGGGGGAAAAGGGGAAGAGCGCACCTTTTCGAGCAGCCCTCGAAAACGCGTATCGGCTTTCACATGTGTGTCAGCAGGTACGCGGGAGAAGGTAACATACGATGATGTCGATGATGGCCGTGACACTCAACCTTCAACACCTTATGCAATGCAATTTAAGTCGTCTTACGTAAGGGACAAGATGCACCGGATAAGCAAATGTCTTTATGGCTCTCGTACCATGCCACGAGAAGTCTGAAAAGTTCCCCCTGTTGATTGGATTTTTGCGAGGGTGAGTCACGTGAATGGAACGACTTTCGGTTTGTTTCTTTCATTCGAGTCGAAGGAAGCGCCAATTTTATGGATACTCTCGCACGGAATGGTTTGGTCGTCAATTTTTTTTTTTTTTTTTTTTTTAAGTTTCCTTCACGGGGCGATGGCGAAGGGTTTATTCCGGAGGTGATTTAAGAAGTGGGGCTGTGGAATTTTTTATTTCCATTCTCCGATCCTTTCCGCGAATCTATTTTTGAATTATAGCTGTGTTTAAAGTGTGTTTAAAGCTGTATTTATTTTCTGGTTACGTTAGTTCATAATTGTGGAATTTTTATGGAATTTCATTTATATGGAATTTTGTGGAGTTCATAATTTGAGGAATTTTTTAGCTCACAATTTCTGATATCTTTCAGGTATTTTTTTTTTACAATTTTCACATTTTTTATATTTTTCTTACGTTTCGATTTGCCTATTCTTTTGACACTACCCTAAGAAATAAAAATGATAGGTATTCTAAAAAAGTACAGAACGTGAGAACAAATCTTTATCTATATTTTTCACAGATATATTCGATTTATTTATTATATAATAAATATAGAAATTATAAGATAGTATAGAAATTATCTATATTTGTCACGAAAAATTTCCCAAACCGAATCGTTGTAAATTTATATAACTTCTATGAGAAATTACAAGCCGGTCGTTTTGACCACTTTGGTGTTAACATAAAATCTATTCCCTGTTTTCCAATTTTCTTACTCGCCAATTTCCCTACTTTCAGTTTTCCTATTTCTTAAGCATCCGATTTCTCTCTCCTTCGCTACCCCTATTCTCCGATTCGTGTGTTATTAAAATTTCTCATGTCTCGATGCTGTCGGGAATAACCATTCGCAATTTTCTACGCGTATTTCTTCTCAAATTCTAAGAGGGAGAATTAATTTTCCCGCGGACAAAGACACGGACTCGGCGTCACTTTCACGCTATTCTTTTCCATTAAAGGGAATTACATTTTTCTTTCCTCCCCGGTCGTTCCACTAGCGATTGTCTTAAATGAAACGTAATTGCAGGAAAAGTTGCCCGAGCCGGCCAGAATTGTATTTAAAACGTGCGCACTCACGATCACGCGTACCTCGGCCAGCACGCACATCCTGAGAAAGCAGAGTTCTTTGAAATTCAACGGCTAATTGTCGCCAATGTATTCCAACGAGAAACTGTTTATCGATACCCTATTCTTTATTACACCAATTATATCTCAAACAATGTCTTTTCTTTGTGCAAATTCTGCAAATTTTCAAACTTCGTTCCATTAACCTTTTAACTGGGTTATTTTTTTCAATCAGAAGCTTCTTGGCACTCTGAATTAAAAATTGATAGAAAAGAATTAATTTCGGTTAGATCGATCTTAATTCTGGCAAATGTAAGCGTGACGTATCATGTTTCTACTGAAAATATAACGATGCGCTCGAGAGAAAAAGATCCTTGAGAAAATGAATTATTACGTCCAAAATTGTCGGTAATTCGCGTTACTTTACTCGTTTTGCGCAGTTAACTGGTTAAGTTATACTGAGAAACCAAACAAAATTAATTATTTGAACTAGTTGTTTCAAGACCTTGGTGCAGAAACAAAGTCTAGATTTTAAAATTAACACGTTAAGCGCCACACCGATTTTCATCCATCTTCCGTTACTCCGTGCGTTAAAATACGAACACAAAAACATATGGTCGACAAATACCGAAAAATTGAACAAAAAAATTATAAAAGCCTGCAAAGCCACGCATCTTTAAAATTGAATATAATTTAAAAATATTGTTTGAAACCGTTGGACCTCATAAAACACCGACGACACTTGAACAAAAACGTGTCGATAGAAAATTAAACAAAAAAAATTGGACGGTGCACAAAAATATACAAAACATTAAGAAGCATGCTAAAATAATAATTTTACTGAAAAGTACACCAGCTCGGTTTCTAAATCGATTCAAATACGAATCGATCACCGTCAACATTTTCCAATTACGAATTATACCGCTTTGGTAGTTCTACTATTAACCGGCAAGCAAGTGGAATAAAAAAAAAAAGAATTCACCCGTTGCATTTATCCGCGAATTAACTCGAGTTGGTTAACGCAACGGTGGCGCATTCACCGATCGCAAAAGGACGAGCAACGGGGCCACGTAAACGCTTCGTGCACGTATTTCTCACAAAGTGTTCTATTGAAGAGGAAGAGAACAAGAGCGGCTGGAATCGGGGAGAGGATACGTGTTTGACTGGCGAAGCTATACTTTGGTTAAAAAACACGGTGCCAGGTGCACGTTTCGAGCCACTTTACAGTGTACACGCACGTATACACGTGTACAAACATATACGTGAGGGAATAGCACGCGTGCACCGCGGCACGAGCTCCGGAACAGCCGACAGGCAGATGTTTCGCCTCTTGGGAGGCTTTAATGCCACCCTGGCTCCAATTTATTTCTCTCTCAGCGAACCGAAGACCGCCCTCTAACGCCAACGTTCCTGGAGAGAACTTGTTGGTCGCGATGCACGCATCTCGTTCAATTTATGCTTCAGTTGCATCGTGTGCATCTCGAGGATGCCAAGTGCCATGGGGTCTGGAGACTTTTCGCTGGTGTTTTCCGCGTTCATCGCTGGACGATTATTGGGCGAGAATGTCTTCTCGCTGGATTCGCGTGGATGTTGATTTTTACACAAACGGTGGTAGTGATGTCGATCGTGAGCTTGAACGAGATTTTTGGGCGGAATTCAATTCCTGAAGACTCCAGTTTGATCTAAGAACGAGAGTTTGGGTTGGGAAAGGTTTTTGGGCGGAATTAAGTTCTTGGATACTCGAGCGAGAGACGGTTGAGTGGGTCGAGCGCACTGCTCGAGTGGAATTGAGAAAAATAATTGGCACTGCTGTGGATAGGTGTTACAATTACTTTCAGGGATCGTGAGGCATCGAATCGATTGGAAGCTCGGAAGCATTCTAGCACTGTTCTAGATCATTTAATATTTATTTTTTGGTAGCAAAGAAAGTAGGATGCAGGGCGTTTAAGTATCGCGGGGAGTCCAGGGAATTAACTTTGGTGGTGGAAAATTGTGAGAACGGGCGGAGCAACTTTACAAGTATCTCGATAAATTGGAAAAGTTTGGTACCTTCAGCGTTATAAATTAGGCGCGCAGGAAAAATTCTAGCAACAATTACAAGTGAATTACCTGTAGTACTGTAAATTAGATGAGTAGGAGAAATTGTAGTAGCAATTCCGAGTAAATTACCTCTAGTACTACAAATTAGATGAGTAGGAAAAATTCTAGTAGTAATTCCAAGTAAGCTACCTCTAGTGCTATAAATCAGACAAGAAAAATTCTAGTAACAATTGCAACGAGTAAATTACTCCTAGCACTAGTAAATAAATTAGATAAGCAGGAAAAATTCTAACAATTCCAGGTACATTACCTCTACCGCTATAAATCCCATTCAACCGTGATTAACCTTAGAAGTATCTAAACGAGTCCAAAGAATGCCAGTAACAATTCCAACAACAGAATAGTATTTTTAGTATCATAAATGAACCACGAATAACTTAACAAAACGAATATCTAAACGAGTCGAAATAATACCGGTAATAATTTCAGTTACTAAAACTATCCCCAGTAATTATGAATCCCATTCAACACCATCAAAAATATACTTCTCTCAATTTTAGCGCCTTCAAAGGCGCGAGAATAGCCACGGAACAAAGGAAATGTTGCATTCACGAGAACCAAAATAGTCTCGATGGAAAATGAACGCGTCTTTCTGCCTCGTCGCGGAAAACAAACGCCCTTTCACCGAGTCTGCTCGCAGTTTGCGCCCTCGATAAATCCTCAGAGGCGACTTCTCTATTGTCTTAGAGCGCCGTTTGACTTCGACGCCGTCGTCCACCATTTAGGGAGGGGTAGGAAGGTACAATGAAGTCAGAGAGAGGAGGGTTGAAAGAGATAGTCTAGCACGGGGCCACTCGTGCGTTTATACGAAGACAAAACCCTCAGACGCGTAGGCTTCAGGTGGAGTGCATCAGCTGCCACTTGGACACGCGCCATAGAAGCCTCTGCTGTGTTTCCTCCTACATTTTTTTTTTCTTTTTCTTCTTTTTTTCTTACACTCTTCCTTCCTTCCTTCTAGCAGACTACTCCCTCGCTTGGAATAGACACTTCGTCTAGTTCAATTTAGATCCGGAGGGTGTAGTGCTTCGTCTCGAGGTTTCAAAGTACCAGAAACTCTGATTTACCTTCCCTCTTCTTCGAAATTTAACAAATTCTGATCCTAATTCTATTTTCTTCTTCCTTTATCAAAGGTTTGAGAGAGAACAGGTTTGTGGAATTTTTATCCCTCGTATTTCTTTCTTTCTCGTGACTTTTATCGTTCTAGCGACTTCGCTTGGTCGAAGCATCAAGTTTGATCAAAATTTCTCAACTATTTTCGGATATCTTTTTAAGAAATATTTAATCAGGTGTTGCTCGTAAGATCGGTAGTGTATTGATTATTAAACTGCTTAAATTTATCGGTATGAGTATGTAAATCATTCTTCTTATCCGAAAAGTTGCTACGTAATAATAAAGAGAAAAGAAAGCTACGTGGATAATACTTTTACAATTTGGTAGCATTTCATTTGTTAGAAGAATCAAAAGATTCAGCCGGGTTTGAAGAACACCGGCGCTCATTGAAGGCGAGAGGAAAAATCCCTAGACGGCGGCAATTTTTCGCGAAATCGCGCGGCTCGTTACGCGCATCGCGAGATTAACGTCACGTAATTAAATGGCGCCGCATGCATAGGTCGTGCGAAGCGGTGCATTCGTGTGCGTACTCGACGTGTTCGTGAGAATTTTTCTCTCTTTCACCGGTTCCTTCTGTTACTTTCTGTGGAAATATCTAACGCAGGAAAAAAAAAAAAAA
>SMSQ01019595.1:122055-138035 GCA_019453375.1 Ctenoplectra terminalis | reverse complement strand
AAAAATCAAACGAAAAAAAAAAAAAAAAAAAAAGAAAAAGAAAAAGAAAAAAAAAGAAAAAATAAAAGAAGAAAAATCCTCTATGAACCTTTTAACAGGAGAAATGGCTGTTTAAATTGAGAAACAAGTTATTCAAAAGTAAAGTGTTGCTCCGTTTTATGAGATATTTCAAAACGGACAGGGAATAAGGCAATTTTCTCTGGTTCCTTTTTCAAGCTTTATCCTAGGGTTGTTTGTCAATGCAACTTTGGATACTTGGTATTTATAGTCGTCGAACATATGCAATCGATAACCACATGTACGCTAATTATAAACGAAGGACGATTCGTTGTAATATAGATATATATATGTATATATTCTTAACTTAATTTTCTATTTACAGAAGCAATCGATGTTTGTTCAGTAGATGGTTACAGGAACCTTTCCTTTTTTACTTATAAAAATTCGGCAGTCCTTTATTTCCCTAAAAACAGTTTAATTCAGAAATTTTCTAGGTCTAAGATAATTTTTAATTTCATCGCATCTGGAATTTATCGAATTGTCACACAGAAATTCATCCGTAACGATTGAAAAATATTTCCAGACATTTGAATAAAATTTTTTAATCATTTTCCCCTAGTTTTATTCAAGAGAACGGTAGTAGGAGAAGCTCGCGTGCTCCAGAATGAAATTATTTCGCGCAACCGGGGGATCGTTCGGATCCAACACGCGCTCGCACCGTTAATGGCAATCAACGGTTGTTAATTGCTCGATGATAATTAGTCGAGCCAGAGAAGCGGCCCCGCGGTAATGGAGCACGCCTTAATAATTCCTTTAATGAATTCGAGACACCGTGCGTGGCTTCTTCCGCGTGATGGAAGCCAACGAACCACCGTTCCTTTCTTCGATATCCAATCTTGCGATCTGTTAGTCGGACGTGTGGCTAAACACCTGATCTCTTTTGTTTTTCTATCAAGATTTTTGAATACAGGCTGATCTTGTAATTCATTTGTGGAAATTGTGGGAGAAATTTTATACCAATTGATACGTGAAAATTTAAATGGTAATAATGGAAGTGTTGGGAAATTTTAGAATTGAAAGCGGAAAATAGAACAAATTTTAGATTTGAAAGCGGAAAATAGAACAAATTTTAAATTTAAAAGCACAAAATAGGGAAATTTCAGGATGATGAAATTTAGGAATAATTTTAACGATTGCAAAATTCAATATTTTCGAAAACAAAATTTAGGATACGAAATATAGAGAATGAGAAGTTATAGAATAGAGTTGGGAGTATTCCATACCCTAGGAATTAAAATTTAGAAAATGCTATACTCAGAAAATAAGGTTTGAAGAACAGGGTAAAATTATGAAATCTATGGACTTTTATATTTGAGAGAATAAAATGTAAAAAATACAAAGCTAGAGGTAGAACTCGGAGAATACTGAAACTAGGGAATATTTACTGAATTTTACCGACATCACCCAAACGTTCCAGAAAATTACAATAAAACTAGGAGTATAATAGAATTTTACCGCAATACCAGTAGCTACAACTCGAATATTTTTTCACCAAGCATAATAGATGCACCCTTTCCTCGAGTCTCAAAGAAGACAATGATCTTCCACTGTGCTGCCACTCGTACGAGATAAAATTTCCCGGAATATTTCATCGCGTTTCGAGAGAAGATTTACGCGGCTGGAACCCCGCGTGGGAACGCGATCCATGCTCGACAGATACTCTGTTCATGCATATAATTAACGCGGATAAGTCACAGCGGAGCCCGGTCTAGAAGGGTTCTCTAGATTAAAAATTTCCATAAAATAGCCGGAAACTGTTTGCGTAACGCGAGCCGTGTAGCTCGGGCTCGGAACGAGCCATCGTCCGGAAGTGAACCATGAATTAGGACACGCTACCATCGGTCACAAACGGTAATTACAAATTATAAATTATATTTACGCTCGTTCGACATATTGTTCCACCGAAAAAGCGAATTTTTTCATTACAGGTCCTTCTGTGGTTCATCGTGGGTAGTATCCAGTTACTTTCTGTTCTTAACTCTCTTAAATCAGCGTAAGACACATTTTCTTCCGAAGAAAATTGTAATTAACCCTCTATGGGACCGTGTGACTTAAAAGTTACGAACTGATGTATCTATGTTTTAAAAAATTAATTTTCTTTAGTTATCGCTGGGCTATTAAATTTGATTACTATATTACTGTAATGTAATTATTAGTTAAAACATTTTCAAAGCAAAGTGAAAACCTGTAATCGATCGTAATTTTTTCTCCGATAAGCAGACAAAATTCGGGATATACAGGGTTAAAAAATATAATAATAATAATTGTCCCTGAAGAATCTAGAGCAAATTCAATATTTGTTAATCGATAAAGAAAGTTCTCTGATTAATTGTTAAAGTTATCATAATTTGTTCCAATACAGTATACCAAGATATATCATAAGTACCGGTTGATGAAGCTGGTAGGCGTGGAATATCCCAACTGTAGCCGCGATCTGATCACTTTTTCCTGAACAGTGACCATCCTCGAGCTCCTAGAACTCTGGTGCACCCTGGTAGTCCTGATCACCTGGTAACAGTGATGTTTGGTCTGGGTGTTGGCCACCCTGTCGCTCCTCGGCTCGATCATCGTGAACATGATTGCTCTCACTGATCACTGACCATTACTATCACCGGACCACGTGGTCTCATTGTTTTCACTCGCGGTTTCATATTTTTTTCGTTTTCAATATTGACCACTGTTTTTAATTACTGATCATCACAGCGCTCTTTGGTGTGTCTCGCCAATGCCTGAAGCGTCTTAATTATCCGAGATACATTTCGGTACCCAATAGACCTAGACTCGCGAGAAAAAGAGGAATCGTTTAACCAACTTCGGGGTAAATTCAAATTGTAGGAATTTGTCTGGTAATTTTTTAATACATTCTCGAGAAAGACAAGTCTGTGGTGATTTAAGTTCTACGCAGGAGTTCTAGTGGTCTAGGGAAGTTTCAAGCCTGAGTCTATTTCGAGATCGTGGTCGCTTGAAAGTTTAATCCTAGTAAGTATCTTAGCAGTTGATTCGTCAATAGTTGATATAAATAATTGAGCGTCTAGGGACTTTTTGGGTGTCTTCTGAGTTGAAGCAAGATGGAGCGAAGAAGGTCTCACAACAGGATGAAAAGTATTCGATCTTTAATGTTTTATAAAACAGTGAACAGTAAAATTAGGATTAACACGAAGAACAAACATTTTCGCTGACTAAATTCACCTAATTACAGAATATTAATTTAAAGAAATACGTAAAGAATGCATCAAGAATATAGTATCAGATCAAAATAGTGGAGGAAGAACGGAAAGAGTTGCTTTGAAGAAAAGACAGCCTGTTTCGAACAATTTTTAAATAAAACTTACGAAGATAATTTGGCATAACGCAATCATTAATAGACTGTGGATTTTTATGTACTTATGAAAAATTTGTTCCATTGAAAAAAAAAAAAAAGAAACTGAATCGAACGTAGAAAAAAAATAATCGTAAAATTTCTGTATTAATATTAACTGAATATTATTAACAACTGGATGAGAAATTGAAGATCTCCACGATCGGTTGGCAATGTGTTAATATGTACGACCGATAACCGATCGTTTTCACTGGTGTTCCTTTTCCGGTCAATTGATAGTAACTTTCTAACGACGATCACTATTAATATGCAACGCTGCGAACCTAACCGAAATACACTTATGCGATGGACACACAGGAAATGACATTTTTTTCATTCCGTTTATTGATTTGTACGATGCTATTTGGAGTATAAAAAGAAAAAAAGTGAAAACCTTCGAGAAAGAAATACTTCATGTTTATTTAATGGCTTCTGTAAAATATCTCTTAATAAATATTTAGCGTTTTTCTTCTATCTGTTAAGATCTTCCAACCGATTGTTCAATACGATTAATATGGAAATTTATTTTATTTACAGAATATTTAAGATAGCAGATTTCTTTATTGATATTTTTGAAATTAAAAATAGAACAATTTTCTAGAAAATATTAAATATTAGGCGTCCAAGGAATTACGCTTTGATTTATTACAAATCTACTATTCTTTATTACGATATAAAGATAAAAATAATAGAAAGAATGCACGCGATCCGAACTTATTTATATTTTATTTCTCCTAAATCTGAAACTGTTCTTTGTAATAGATTTTTTTAACGTGGACTCCGACGAATAAAAATCAGAGCGGACAAATTAATCGAACAGTGTTAGTATTTTAAGGACGTCGATTAAAATTTCTTTCGCCAACCGCCGAGTGCCAAAACTCGAATCGAATTTTTACAACGCTAAAAGAGGGATCACTGCACTCGTTATTATTCCAAAGCATTTTTCGTACGTGAGGCCTCGATCCAACCGCGCTAAAGAGGAACAAACGGTATCCACTGACACGTTCTAGTTACACGAGCATATCAACTAATTGCACGCGAACGATTTTTTTGTAATCGTGTCAACGATACCACGAAAATAAAATAAACAAAAAAAAAAAAAAAAAAATTCAATTTTCACGATGCATTCTTCTATCGATTAAAAAAAAATTAAATTACAGTTCCTAGCTGCTTAAAATTGAATTTTGTGGTAGTACTTTGACATTACACGGTATTTAGCGTTGTAAAAAAAAATAAGGAAGGGAAAGAAGCTCGAGTTCAACCCCTAATCTCGAAGAAAAAGAGCCGAGCTCGTACAAGACCTCGAGTAAACAAGGATTTCGTCGACGTGGGTTCAGAGTTTGGCTTCATGCTACAAATATCGAGTAATACGGGCAAGAGAAATATATAGGGTGCTTTAAAATATATAGCGCAACCCTTAACCCTCTGTTTTATTTTCTACGGGTGAGCCGTGGTCAGAATTTTTTATTTTAATACGAAAATCAACGACTAATAATTAATTTAAACAGAATGCTACTGATAATAATGAAATGCAACAGTACAACGACAGGAAAATTATTTTTCTTATAACAAATAGTTAATCCACTTTTCTATACGTTTGATAATCTAAAATAATTCTTCCTACAGCAAATAATTATCTTTTCTTCAATATAATAACCTAAAATAATTTTTGTATTTTTAATTCCTATTTAAAATTATGAAAATTTAATTTTTCGATCGAATATTCTTCAATTTGTACAATTAAGTAACGATCTGATTAATTGTTTTAATGATAAAATTAAGTTCTGCGATTTAAAATTGTCTTTAATGTTTAATATTTGAAATTTATTGTTCGAGTCTTCTTGCAAATTTTAAGACGAAAAGAAACGAGTCGACTCTACCGAAACGATCGTGAAACGAAGTGTCTCCAATTTCTCCACTTATCTCGCATTTAAATATTATCTAAATTCACCAGACGTTCAGCAAAGCGTCCCACCGGAAGTCCATTAGCGGAGATAGTCGACATTTTCGCACGAAACCTAGATAAAAGTTGAAAAAAAAAGAAGAAAAAAAGAGAAGAAGAACAAACAACTTTCGAACAATTAATCATTGCCATTAACACGTTCTTCCTTTTTTAATCAAACAAGAATCGTTCGACTTCTATCCCAGAATTACACATTTCCTCTCAATTACCTCTTTCTCGAAAGCAGACTATAAAAATTTTCCAGGTATAACAAAACACTGGGTGATTAAAAAAAAATTAAAATTCATAGAAACTCGGATGAAACTATGTTTGCACCAGGTAAACATTAATTAACGTCTCTGTTCATTTTCCAAGTAAGAAACTGCCTCGAAACGGATC
Source organism: Ctenoplectra terminalis (assembly GCA_019453375.1). Lineage (NCBI taxonomy): Eukaryota > Metazoa > Arthropoda > Insecta > Hymenoptera > Apidae > Ctenoplectra > Ctenoplectra terminalis. The sequence continues at coordinate 132,276 of SMSQ01019595.1, read as the reverse complement.
GTTCTAATTAATTAAAGAACGCCAAACCGTGAATAATGGCCATGTGTTTTTCTTCTCCTTTTTTTTAAATCCATCTACGGTTTAAAAAAAAAAAGAAAAAAAATACGGGTTCAGTCTAAATTTAGAGGATTTTTCAGACGAATGATTAACCCTTTAACGGTTCGCGAGAGACTCGTCTTTGGATCCCGTAAAAGGCGCGCTGAATATCATGGCGTGTTCTGGTTTTCCGGTCGCGCAGGAATTAATCGACCTCAAAGCGAAATACACTCGGAAAATACCAGGAATTTTGTTACTCTTTTTTACACGGTTCCTCGTTTTTAATTGTTTTTTTTTTTTATTTTCGCGAGTGACACAGAGATTCTGTGGACACGAAAACGAATTGGTTCGCTCTTAAGTGCATTAATCAACCGCCATTAGGCTGATTGCAGGTTCGCGTGCAAACGAGTATCAGCTGATTTAACGTTATAAAGGATTGTTGTTAAAAGCTACGCTCTTTGAAGATTCAGGCTGTGAAGATTGGGATGTTAGTTTAATTAATTTTGTAACAAGTTCGAAGAAAAGAATTATATATTAAAAATTGTTGCAAGTTTTCGATAGAACTTATGGGAAATTTTTAATTAAATTGACCCTCGACTTTTAGTAGAAAGCTAACAAAAAAATTATCACGATTCACAGGGAATGTTTAATATTTTTCTTTGTCTCTCTAGAATCTTCTACTCCACTTATCTAATTTTTTGTTTAATTATAAAAAAGAACAATAGAAGTATATTAAAAAAATAATACACTTCCACAAAAATCCTATTACAAAAAATTCCACGCCAAACTAACAAAAAGAATCCTCAATAACCTCTTCGGAATATCCAGAACATTCTCAAAATCTTTTTATCCAACAATAATTAACGATGATGCAACGACTAATTCCAACTTCCACACATTCCAGTCTAAAAGATAAAATAGGAAAAACTACAGCAACCACTAACGACTCCATTTCTTATCCATCACTAACAGTTTAAAGATATTCGTGAAACACCAGACGATATACAGTACTGGACAAAATTATAACTTTTACGTAGTTATTATGCATAAATTAACCTCTTCAATATTTTCTTTGTTCGTTGAAAAATATTAGACAAGCAACAGTTGTAATTAAACTGTTACTAAAAATTAATCACGAATGAATTTCTCTTTTTAGCCACTGTTAAATATATTTTTTATTCTACAATCCAGCGCGATGCTAGTTTTTATTATCAATAATACTGATTATTCTTACAAACGAATGTAAAAAATTACTGATTATTGATTATTATAATTTTGTCCAGCACTGTATCGCGAGAACACTGTTCGATAACGCTTATCGGACCGATCTCCATCGAGACACCGATGGAACAACGAGGAAAATACCTCGACATATCGGCGCGCACGTTGATTCACTAGCGTCAAGTACGGTACTGTTTGCCGTTAGCTTCGATACCATAATGGAACTGTCAAAGTCAAATGAAAGGTGGAGCGCGGCGCGCCTCCCACCGGTGATTTCAACGCGTGTACAAGCCGCCATGGCGAGCGCCGTCGTTCAAGAATAGAGGTCAATTTGCGTCGACGGAATTTCGATGTTCATCGGAAGAACTCAACTAAATCCAACACACGTTAACAAATTTTTATATTCCATTTTAATAATTTATTTGGATTTCTGAGAACATTTTTAGAAGATTTTTAGAAAATTTTTAGAAGGTTTTTAGAAGCTTCGAGGCACAAAGCGAAGTGTTTTAAATTTTAAGTTCGAAGTATGATATATTTAGAGTTTAGGCAATTTTAATTGGATATTTACGGTGAAATTATATTAAAGATTGAAAGGTGAGTTCGAGTTTAAAATATTGGTAAATGACTTTTTAATTGAAGAATTTTCTTTTCTCTTTAAGTTAGAAGTTTAAGAAGATCTTTGAGATCTTTTTTACATTTTTGGATCTAGGGACAAAGTCCGTACACATTTCAACAATCACCGCTTATTTATCACTGGTATCACCGATAATGTTAATAAAAGAAATCTAGCGGATCGATGTTTAGCGAGTCCTATTTCGAATAGAATATTTTCAAGAGACACTAGCCGAGCGTCGTGTCGCCTGGTCGGTCGCAACTGAACTGTGGATAGAAAAATTATCGTGTTCCAGTAACCGGTGTTGCACTTTCACGCATGTTAATGCGCCACGATAAGGACATATCGCGATTTATGGGAAAGGATCGTCTGGTTCGACGAACGGTTCGATTTCGACTCGTCATCGTTGAGATTTTCTCGAGAAAACCAGATGCGTTTCGTTTTCTTCGTTTTGAACAAGCTTTCCGTTATCGAACAGAGAGCATCGAAGATTTCGCCACGGATTTCCGTTTCGTCATCTCCACGACGCGATTTCGCAGCTGCTTCAACCGGCTAATCTGCGCTCGAGATCGTATCGGATAAAGTAACGATGATTTTATTGCTTTCTCGCAACAACTTCATTACTGTCCCAGTTACTTTATCATTGGAATATTCCGTCATATTTCTGAAGTATTTTGTAATCTCTTCGAAGCGATCCAAACGACCAATTTGCAAGTTCTTGGCAGCAATTTTATAAATTTACTATGGCGCCTTTAGAGAAACTTTCTGTGATCTAATTTTCATTTCTTCGATACCAAAACATGTACTTTGATCGTTGATAATCCTAGTGTTAAACAATTTCTTTGAGTCTTTCAATTTAATAATAAATATAACTCACTGTTTCCGTAACAAAAAAGGTGAGAAAAAAAATATTAAACATGGATTTAAAAAATATTTGGAATAAAGATACCAATTTTTAAGTTATATAATTTTCGCTGGTTATATATTTAAAAAAAAATTGATATCAGCGTTCTTACAGGGACTAAAATTTCCTAATATTTAATTTTTTCTAATTTTTAGAAAGGTTTCTCTATTTTTCTTGCTGCACTAATTCCATGCAAACGTTATCACATCCGTGCTAATTTTCTTTCCAATCGCTGTCACGACTTAACTCTTTTACCGTAACTATGTTACAAAGATACACGATGCACGGGTCACGCTTACGCTCGGTGCAGATCCACGCGAGGATCTTCAATATGCCCGTGGCAAAAGTAAAAGTCTGCCATCAGGGAGAAAGCCTCGGTTGTCTCCGTACGTGCGGCCTAGACGTCCTAGTCGAGAGAGGCTGCCACCGGTTCGCCAAAGGTTAACCCATTTCGAATTACACCTCCGGCGGTAGTGGCGCTTCCTCGAAACACAATTAGGCCGAGCAAACGTCTAGTTGTCGCGAAACGAATTTATGTGGTGCAGCAAGTTCGAGCAATTTTGAATTTACAAGTTCGATCTTCGACGGTTGGTAGTTGCGGGGAAATTTCTGTGGTCCAGGGACAAATTCAATTGCCACGATCTGGTAGAAAATTAGCGGTGGATAGATTGGATTAACTTAGATAGAAACACAGAGGAAAATGTGTGAAAATGTGTGAAAATTTGGTGACTAACGACTTCGAGACTTGAATAACAAGTTCGATTGAACTTCTAGATATCTACAAAGACTTTGGTATCCAGATTTCGCGACTCATTATCCGTCGAGCTTCTCTAGGGACGAATTCGCCCCTAGATTCATTTACTCACTGGTTTCAATTACCATCTAGTGAACTCTAGGGTCTAATTCGTCCCTAGACGCGTACCCTTATATACCTCCGAATTACGATCTTAATACTTCCAACGCTTAACTATGAATTAAGAAAAAATTAAATGATAAAAAAATTAAATTCCCTAGATAATAAAAATAGAAGACTACAGAAGATTGTAGTTTCTAAATCAACACTGTATGCTTCAAATAAGGAGCTAATAACAAACTAACGAACGAAGTTAGCAAATAGAAAACTGGTTTTACCGAGTTCCAGTCGCAACGAGCACATTTTGTCACCAGCGCGCCGTAGCGAAAGGGTTAGAACGATGGCAAGAAATCATGTCCCAAAGAGACCACGCAGAAGACAGCGATTAAGTGTTCCGAGTATTTAATTACGCCTTCCCTTTCGGAGCAATGTTCTCAATCACCACGAAGTCGCGAGTACTGCGACGATCTCCATCGAGATATTTAGACGACGGTCATCCGGATTAATCTTCTCGATGTCGCGATCGTGAGCACGGATTCGCAATCGCTAATATTTCATATAGAATTCCGATGGAATCCGCATTAATTTGATCGGTATTGCTATTTCCCTATTAGCGTCGGGCATATATTAACGCAAATGTAATCCGGCAACCACTAACTGGCATTTCGCGGAATAATTCGCTTCCATTGATCTGCGTGACACGGTAACATTGTTTCCCCTACAATTCCCTAGGCGCGTTTATAACGAAGATTCACGTGTAGAATAGCTACAGCTTAAACATACGAGGTAAGCTTCTCGGATTTAATAAACATTTATTATGTTCATCGTGTCTCAGATTTATTATGTTTCACCGGTAAAAATGATTATTTTCAATAATATACATAGAATCGACGATCGATGTATACTTATTTGCTTCAGAGGAATAAAAATGAAAGGTATCAAAGGAACATAGGTCTGTCAGAGGAAAGTTACCTAATATGGAACGAATCTTGAATGATATATAAAATATTAATAAATATTAATATTCTACAAATTCAGAACCCTCCAAATATCAAGCTATTTTGCTCTAATAGGCTTCCGGTAAAAGAAAGAAGAACGTTAAGATGATGAACAGGAATCTCCGGAGGACAATAAATTGCGAACGGAAAAAATATGAAAAAAAGTGTTGCAAAGAAGGTTCAAACGATATCTCAGCCGACTGAATTCATGGAATTATAATTGAAGAGAACGAGTTATCCGTTTGCCTCGTTCACAGAGATGAATCGTCGCCGTTCAAGTTCACTTGGACGATACGTCACACTCTAATAAGAAGTCGAAGCCGCCGGTCGCTTCGATGTAGGCTAATAAGAGAGCTGCACGCGATTCAAGAAAGCCCACCGCCACCGGTGCTCCTCTACACCCGGCTTTTTGCTCCTTTTAACGACTAGCCTGATCGTAATGAGCAACGACACCACCCACCACCAGCCTTTCCAACCGGAATACAGGCGTTAGCCTCGAGAACCGCACCGTATAAACCTAACGAGTCGCGGTAATGCGATCCGGTGTTGAAAGAACTTCGATTATAATCGAGCTTCGTTTGGGTGGAAACTAACGATTAGATTATTCGAGAAAATTTTAACACCTTTCTTTGTACACGACTTGGTACGGATTTATCGTTACATTTTTCTAGGTGATAAACTTTCTGGCGTCTAAAAATTCTATCAACCCTTTGAACTCGATCTGTTTTATTATTGCGCGTCAACTTGTATCTATTTCAGGTTGAATTAGGTAAATTAATGTCCGACGGTGTAATTTAATTATTATAATCTTCTGAAGCGTAATAGTTTCTAAAATAATTCTTAAAGGACAGGAAAAGATGTCTAATAAATTTGTATCGTCATCTTCGGTACGATATACGTGTTCAGAGGGCTAAAATTGTTCATTGGTTATGGAGAAAATAAAGTAAGAATTTTCTTTAGGTCGAATGTGAATTTTATATGCAGGTATAGGAAAGTTAAGGGTGAAAAATTGCAGGGAATGCGTGTAATGTGAAAAAAGCATATAAAGTATCAAATTTTTAATTTATTTGGTACTTGAATTAATTTTCGACACAAGTTTTACTTCCCGTTTTTCTACCGTATTCTAAAAAACTGTATTCCATTGCAATTTTTTTTTTTTTTTTTTTTTTTTTTTTTTTTTCTTAGCGAGCAACGTGTATCCATTGAATATTAAACTATTCTAATTCAGTCGTCATCTGGAGCAGCAGAATCAGAATACACTTAGTCCAGCTAACTCTCACGCATTATAATAAGAAAGAACTCGTTCCTCGGCGCAAGTTGCGCAGCCTTGCGACTCAGAATTTCTGCATGCGTTCCCGTTCGACGTGCCAGATACATGAAAAAGCGACACGTAGGAAAAAGGAAACGGCCAAACGACTTTTCAACGCTTTTATCATCAACGTAAACAACGAACGGCCATCAAGAACCGTGTAAAACGGTGCACAGGCTGAAGCGCCTAAAAAGGAGTACCTAATTGCGTCTGATACTTTCAGAGATACGAGCCCTGACTTCTCAGACGTCAAGTTTTGCGACCCAACGCGACAAATATGGATGCAAGAAGATTATTTTTCGCTTCCTTTTTTAACGTCGGAGCTGAATCAAGATGAACTTGGTCAGGGTAACGCGATCTTCGACCATGATCGCGATTTGTTAACATTTTTGTTCGTTTTACTTTTACGTAACTCGAGCCCGACCCTACCTCTCGTACATTTTATCGATCGGTGTACATTTTTTTTTAAAAGATACGATTACAAGGTTCGTCGATTTAAGTAAAATGAAAAAAAAAAGTATGATGTCGCTTAGAAGGGAAAGAAAAGGAGCGCAGAGTGATGGAAACAAAGTGAGAACGAGCGAACGATTCGTAAGCGAAAAAGAGGAAAAGTAACGTGTAAGCATAGGATATGGAAATGTGGAGATAATAAATGTAAATATAGGTTAAGTTAGGTTAAGGAGAAAACGTAACCGAGTCCTTTTTCACAGCCGTAAGACTAAAAAATAATAAATAAAAATAAAAATATATATTGCACGATGTCATTTGTCTACCATAATTATTAAGACTGGAACTACCAACAATTAAACTGGACTATAAACAGTTTGAAGAATGAACAGATTGAAGAAATGAATTAAGAAAAGACAGAGAAACAGAGGAAAGAGTAACTGAAGACCTCGGTGCATCATCTAGGAAAATCCACATTTTAGCGAAATTGAACTTCTTTAAGTTTTTCGTTGATTTTTATACATTGTCGACTGTTTTATTCAATTTTCCATGAATTTTAAAATTTTGACCGATCCCAGCTTGTGCGCCAAGGTCTTTAATTTTCCACCAGGAAGTAGAATTTTCGGAATAACACGGCGACGTGTAACAGATCGAATGGAAGGATTGCGTATTCTCACGCGTTAATCAAGGAATGCCATTTCTCTGTGCCATTTTGATGTCCCCGTCGGGCTAAACCTGCCTTTTCCACCAGTTTTCCAACAGCCGCGGCTTGCGAAAGTCTGCGTGAGTCATCGACTCATTTATCTAAACGCTTCTGCAACTCGGCTCTGAAACTGCTCCACGCTTTTAAATTTTTCCGCTCGTTATTCACCTCGCGGTTAGACTTTTTTTGGCTGATCATCGTGTAATTCTCCGAATCTCGATCTTATTTTTGCAGGGATACCTCGAATCTACATATTTTTATCTTTCTGCGCTATCAAGATTTTTTTCTATCTTTTTTTCCTCGTCTTTAAAATCTTTTTTCGAAGCTTAGACAATTTTTAAACGATAATTAAGTATTCAACGAATACAAAAATTATTTTTATAGCTATTAATTTAAATAGTAAATTATTTATAGGATAATAATTACTTTTTACAGTCACAATATTTATTATCTTTTGAATAATTTAATATCTAATAAATAGGAATAATTTTATTTCGAATTTTTAAAGAAAACAAATTTCAATGCTGCTTAATATCGTTCTACCGGCTCGCGATTTTATTTCCAACAGAATTTTATTCCCAACAAAGACTTTTTAGCTCGTCCATTGGAGGTTCAACTTTCGTCGGGGTTCCCATAAAAGCAATAAGCAAATCGGAGCAGCAGGAAGTTTCGGGGATAAACGATCGTGCGCAACAACGTTTAGAACGAAAGCAAGGGACTCGATTGTTGCATTGTGTCCGAGGCTGTTCTCAAGGAAAAACGAGAAGATCGCGTCATCGATGCTCGTCGCACAATTGTATGCGCAACTTCTTAGACGTCGTATCGTCTTCCTCACGGATGGTGCGCCATTTTCTATAGCAGCGATTTTATTATTATAATTCAAGACATCAGACGATGCAGCATTAAAAATTATTCGGTATTAAAAATTTGTAACGAACCAACTTCATCAATTATTTTGTTTTTAAAGATTCAAAAATATTTATAAGTTTTTAAATAGACGTACGTGGTATTCTTGTTTTATTTTTTTCTAATTATGCGCCGTTTCGATTCTCTTCGACGACAAAGCCTAGCCTTTTATCTAAAGCAACACTTTTCTTCGTCGCTGTTTTAATCCTCCAAACGATAAACCGAAGCAATTACTCAATATGTCTATAAATAAGCTACTTCAGTCGTATTTTAATCCCTCAGACGATAAATCTATCTCAGTGAATCCACCTGGAACTCCTCCATTGCTTCCGTTTCAAATCCCTATTGATCGAATCGTCTGCCAACTTAATTAGCATCGAAACTAATTTCCATTAATTGGTAAAAATATAATCCTACAATTCTTATAAAGAAATCTAACATATTTATATTTTTTAATATATTTATCTAAAATTACAGTAAAAAAAAACAAAAAAAAAAATTCCATCCAATTAGCTCAAATATTTAACTATATTTATTAATTTAATACAACTTGTACTTTCTAAATTTTGTACATATTTATATATTACCGATAGTTTTGCTCAATTTCTCACGAAATTAAAAATCTGAATTTATCAGGTTTTCCAAGCAAAATCTTCGATTGGTTTGAGTTTCATTTCATTCAAAGGAGTCGTCGAATATAAGTTGGGATCGACAGAATCGTCTAATATAAGTTGAAATCGACAGAATCGTGGAATATAAGTTGAAATCGACAGAATCGTGAAATATAAGTTGAAATCGACAGAATCGTCGAGGGATCGACTTTCACTGTGTCACCGATCGTTCGCCGGCTCGTTGAGCGAATTTCATCGCTGAAGACGCGTCTGACACGAATCCGGACGCATCGACACCTATTTCATGAACGGTACTGTACACGGAGTGCGCGTTAACGGTACCAGCAAATGCTATCCATACTACTACGTTCGCTTGGTTTGCTCGCCACGTGTTCGATGCGTGTGTAGACCGCCTGTTAACATAGTTATCGCATTCGGTTATCGATAATGCGTCCTCGTCGACGTCCGTGTCGTTGTCTATGCTACCGTCTGTTGTCCACGCCAGACAACTGGTCAACGATATTGAAAACAAAAACCGGAGTTTACTTAAGGGAGCTCTGATGCGAGCGCAGAGCACGATAGTGATTTTGGTTTAATTTTTTTTTTTAATTATAGGTTCGCGAAATATGATATTGGGATCGTTGGAATATGAAATTGTGCGGTTTAGAATTCTAAAATTGGGATTATAGAATTTGGAGCTCCAGAATTGAGAATTACAGAGCTTTGAAGTTTAAAATTTAATTCGTTGGAATACGGAATTCTAAACTTTAAAATTCTAAAATTGGGATTATTGAATTTGGAGCTCCAGAATTGAGAATTACAGAGCTTTGAAGTTTAAAATTGAATTCGTTGGAATACGGAATTCTAAACTTTAAAATTCTAAAATTGGGATTATTGAATTTGGAGCTCCAGAATTGAGAATTACAGAGCTTTGAAGTTTAAAATTTAATTCGTTGGAATATGGAATTCTAAACTTTAAAATTCGGTTTGCTGAAATATGGAATTCTAAGCTTTAAAATTCTAAAATTGGAATTATAGAATTTGGAGTTCTAAAATTGAGAATTTTACAGCTTTGAACCTTAAAATTTAATCCGTTGGAATACGGAATTCTAAGCTTTAAAATTTGGTTTACTGGAATATGGAACTCTAAGGTTTAAAATTCTGAGAACTCAAAAATCCGGATCATTGAAGTTAAAAACTCTAATCTTAGGAACGCTAAGATTCCAGGATCACAGAAAACAGTGAAATCGCCAAGAATTTGGCACAGGAGCTATCTCCGCGTTATTGAACATCGCGATACAATTTTTCGACCTGGTTCATACGACATTGAACGAGTTACATCAGCCGGAGAACTCTTTTGCAATTCCACGGGTTGCAATTTAACAACAGTATACAGGCACATTTATATTGCAAAAGAAACAGGTCAACGAATGCAGAACAGATCGTAACTTCAAGATTTCAGCAACGCTACCGCAATCGCTATGAGAATACACGTTTCGCATAATTAATTCAAAACTTAACATTCAAATATATAAAACTGTTAAAACCTCTTTCACCTGTAATACCAATTTAAAATCCACGAATCAACCGCTGATCGCGTAATAATTTATTTTCAATCAA
>SMSQ01019595.1:80964-114312 GCA_019453375.1 Ctenoplectra terminalis | reverse complement strand
TTCTTTTCTTTCTTTTCTTTCTGATATTTCCTGTTCTTTTTTCTTGCAACTTTTCTTCTTACGATCTCATTGCAATGGTCGACTGCGAGATTTTTTTGTTTCTCAAATCATAAATGTCGCTGCAGAATTATATTTGTATTTGATGAATATTAAATTTAATTTTTTGTCTTGTCTTGGGTGCCAAAGGTAAATTAAATTTCGATGTTAAATGATAATTAAAATTGAATATTTAAATTTAATTTGTCTTGGCAGTGAACGCGTCAAGCATGAAGTTAAGATTTTCTCGATCCAAATGCTTCCGTATTTTTAACGATGCTTCCATATTAATTGAAAATTACACAAACGTGGAAAAGTTTAACGACAATGATGTACGCAATTTCCGGGGCCTCCTACGATCCTCCGCGTAACTCTCACCGTGGAACGCCCATCGCGATTTATAATGCTCGTTTTCTCGCGATACCGCTGATCCGCCTTTCACCGATTGTGAAAATCCTACGGCGAAACGATGTTTGCGTTGTTTCGTGTAACTGTTAAAAAATAGGACCGCGAAAAGTTACGTATTTCCTTACTATTACAAAATTTTATCACTTCGATTCCTTTTACTAGTAAATATTCATTACACGAATTAAATTTATTTTAGTACGAGATACAGATTGCTAAGAAATTGAAGAAAATATTCTGATTAATCCAAAGAGATATTTTAATTAACCACAGAAATATAGTAATTGATTCGAGGAAATATCTTACAATTAGTTCGTCCAAAAAATATTCTAATTAACCTAAAGAAATATGATAATTAATCCAAAGAATATTCTTATTAGTCAAAGAAATATAGTAATTAATTCCAAGAAGTATTCTAATTAACCAAAGAAATATAATAATTAATTCCAAACTCTATCCTAGTTTACCTAAAAAAAAAATATTTCAATTAATGTAAGGAAACATCTTAATCGATCCAAGAAAATACTCTAACTAATCCAAACGAATCATCCCAAGAAATCTAAACAAATCTCTGGAACAACAAGCAGCAGCTAAAATCATTTTATTCAAATTTTGCACCAGCTGGAGCATTCGTTCCATCGAGTATTCGGCGAGGAACGCAAAGATATTCCCTAAACTTGGCCCGAAGTCAACTTTCGACAATTTTAGCCCCGGTTCCAGCCACGGTTCCCTTCCCTTCTTCTCTTTTCATATGAAAATAGAGAGCACTCGTGTTGCTGGTCAACAATGATCGCTCGCGGATCGAATTTACATTGCGCGACTGATACCGATCGCCGTCTAAGTATTCAAACTTTCTTGTCCGAGAATCTTAACCGCGTATTAATTCTTAACGTATCCACGAACCGCGGAAATGAAAAAAAATAATATGAATAAAAAGCACGTTAAAGCGGAAAGAAAATTGCAATCAAGTAGCCTTTCCTCGTATGCATAATACATTTGTTTACTGGACCCTTTGTAGGCCGCTTTTTCTGCCAGAGACTGTGAAAGATACGATATCAAAACGAAATTCGCGTTACACTAACTTTTTAGAACGAAGTCGAGCGGTTTGCTGCTGGCCAAGTTGTTTTCGAGCAACGGTGTTGATTACTGAAGGTAGGCGAGCCTGTTTTCATTTTTTTTTCTTCTTTTTTTCTTTCAGAGAGAAATTAAAGAAGTTGATTCGAGATCTCGAGACGGCGGAAAGGAAAATTTATCGATATTTGCTTCACTTAATTTTCAACGATAATATACAGTAGGGTAATGGACAGACACAGGGAAATTTATTTGATAAAATTTTTTAGGATGATATTTTTGTCAAAGTTCGGAATAATTAATTTAGGAAAATTTGGAATAATTGATTGTTTAAAATTTCTGAGAAATTTAGAATAATTGGTCGTCTAAAATTTCTGAGAAATTTAGAATAATTGTCTGTCTAAAATTTCTGAAAAATTTAGAATAATTAGTTGTCTAACATTTCTGAAAAATTTAGAAAAATTGATCGTCTAAAATTTCTGAAAAATTTAGAATGATTGGTTGTCTAAAATTTCTGAAAAATTTAGAATAATCAACGCTAAAATTTCCAAAAGAAAAAAAAGAAAACCAGGATAATGTTACAAAATTTTAAGAAGATTCGAATTAATTGATACTCCAGAACTTAGAAAACAAAAAAAAGAAATTTTAAATAGTCTACCTTCCGAAGAATCCAAAAGAATTATAGAATTGATACGCCAAAGCTTTCAAAAAGATACGGAGTAATTAATATTCCTAGATTTTCCTTTTTATTTTACTAATAACCTACATTTAAACTATAACATGCATAGTTGCACTCTTCTTTTCTAAGAGAAATCCTTTTCCTTTCTAAGAGAAAATTCATGATTGACATTAAAATCGATCGATCGTAAACCTATATGCAATTAACCGCTTCCTTTTCCCCCCATACTAAACGTTTCACTTGTAACTTAAACGGAAGTCTCTAATCGGCGCTAAAATCGATCGATCCCGGAATTAATTATTTTTATCTGCTAAGTTGAAACGTTAGATGGCCGATCGATTGTTTCGTAATTGCGAATTAATCATACAGATTCAGGTGTCCCGTGGATTTAGTGAAACGTAACAGTATAAAAGCACTTTCTCTTCCTGTTCCACATAGTGATCAAAATCTACCTTCAGTTTTTTTTCTTCACACTTGTTCCACGGGTTTTAAGACACGATTTTAAGTCGGAAAAAAGACGATATAAATAATTGGGGAATATAAAAATTAATAAACCAGGGTAACCGATTGCATGACTACGAATTAATTAGCAAGCGCTATAAATTACGACAATCTTTGGATCACGTGTTGCCATAATTTTCAATATTTTTTTTTTAACGTCAATAATTATAAAAAAAAGAGTAATCGAAATGAAATAAAATCGCAAACCTGTAAAACAAAATTAAACCTGGGAAATAAATATTCTTTTTTTGAAAAAAAAAAAAAAGAAATGAAAAGGAAAAAGTGTTTTAGTTTTTTTTACAAGTTCTATAATAATATTATTTTCACAGAAAAACGTTACGTATCGATGACATCAATGCATTATCTACCCAAGCATCAAAGATAATACTTTCATAAAAATTGCGATTAAATCTCTAGATTGTTATATCGATACCAGGTACACTTCTATAAATTCCATGAAAGTGAATGATCCAAATTAAAATAAAAATAAGAAGGAAACAATGTTACTCGTTTAACTCGATTAAACAGCACGAATTAGTGGCACTAATTTCACCATGGAACAACTTGTTTAATAATACTCCCATTGAAGCCATAACTCGATAAGTGCGCTATGAACTATACTCCCACGAGCATAATCACACTAACAAGCCTCGATTCACTTTAGCCTCCACGACAAAAGTACCAGACAACCTCATCACGGTTTCTCGATTCCACCAAAATGGTCGTATCGATAATTTAACGGTAACTCGATCGCAGTTGGCAAACTTTGTCGACAGTCGAAGGGGTTTGAATTATTTTAATACTAAAACTATTAACGATTACAGTATACCTATTTGTGTTAAAGAAATCATAGAAAAAATTGCAAAAAAAGTCGCAAGGAAAAAATACAAAACCCAAGAAACATAAATATTTAATCACGTATTTTACAGAAAAGCGCGGAAAATACTAAAAAAATGGACGGTTAAAAATTTAGAGAATTGTCACGAGAAATCAGGAACCGGTCTGATAATTTCAGTGTTAAATCTGATTCAAATCGATTTCGTCGCGGCGCTACAGGATGAACGCTCGAGAAACAATCGTTGGCGAGCAATCGCCTGGCTACTTTCTAGTGAAACACGGATATCGATAATTCTATCCTCGATTCGTGTTGACATGCACCTAGGTGGAATAACACGCTTCATGTTTCGATGATAATAAAACTGTGGGAAGTAGGGTTCGATCTGTGAGGTAGTTGAACGAACAAGTTTCCTATTCGAGTAACCTATCAACACCAAGTTATTGAAAAGGGATTGAAATCGAATAACGAAGAATATTTTATTGCAATAGAAACTTACGCGAACAACGTCCAACGCTGTTGTTAATAAATAATTAATAATCCTTTCAAGAAGTATTAAATCACGGTTCACGTGCCCATTAAAATGATCGATGCCAGTAAACCTAGTGTTAACTCTAGAACTACTGGCGATTAAGGTAACTTTTTTTTATACCAAAGAAATCAAAGTGAAAGGTACTTGAAAAAATATCTATAACAAGGGTAACAATTCTTTGCGCACATTTTTTACAAAAAATCACGGAAAATCCCCAAAACTACATCATTGTAAATTTACAAAATTTCTATAAGAAATTATGAACCATTTTGACTGGTTCGGTAGTTCTAGTGTTAAAGGAACTTGCACTCTTTTTTGGACGTGTATATTAAAGAAGTATGACAAAAATTTTATAATAAAATATTTAGCTCGGTTTTGGCTATCGTGCGGAAATATAAACTCTTATTTTTGCAACTTTGTTTTTAAATCGAATAAAGTTTTTAATTTTCATAATGTTAGTATTAAGCAGCAAGCGGTAGATAAACGTTGACCGTAAAAAGCCGATTAATAGGCTCCCGGTCGCTGAGCGTTGATTGCAAAAAAGCCGATTAATAGGCTCCCCGATTGGTAAAGTGTTGAAACAAATATGAATATTTCAACTTTTATATTACATATCAAAACGTCACAGAAACCTGCCAATGTTTCTTCAATTTATGATATTTCTTTGTACAAGAAAATCCCCTGGATTCGAACCTTTTCCTCTTCTGCTCCAAATTAGTGTTACAAAAGTTCACCAACGAGCTCTTTATTTTTACAACCTGCAAACCACTTCCAACCGACCGAATCATCAACTCCCTATCAACTTTAAACTCTTCGCACTCGGGACCCACCCCATTCCACCCTAAACCAGAGTCTGCAGAGTTGGCCAGGAAGCCCATCGCGAATCCTGAAGCGAACAGGATTCGTGGAAACTCGAGCACGCTCGAGGAATCGAGTTTCGATTCCATCGACGAAATCCTGTTACGTCGTCGGATCGATCGCGGCAACGTGGCCGAGTTGTGACACGAATAAACTATCGATGGCGTTTCCAGCGAATCCACAGCTTTCTAGGACGGTCTCGTTCTCGCGACAATCTCTTATTTCCAACCGCGGTCGATTTTTCGAAAGCGTCCATCGAACACGTTTCCATCCGCCGTTGTAGAAAAATGAAGACATTTTCTGGTAGTTAACGCTAGGATATTCCAAGCTTCGAAAAACTGAAAAGAAATTGAATTTTCGTAAAGGTGTTCGATTGGTGGAAAGGTTTAGCTCGGAGTTTTATTATTATAAGATTTATGGCAACCGAAGTGAATAAACTGTTGAACAGACTCGAGCACGGCTTGGTATAATTAAACCCATCCCTAGTTCTCCGCCCTTACAGCCTAAACTAATTCCGTCTTTCCCACGAAATTATAACACGTAACACGGCGAGCCCGCGTTCATTGTATTAAATCCACGCACAGTGAATCGTAATGCAGCCGCGAGTCTAGTTAAATTATAATTTTCCCTCTCCTGGTTCCCTTAGCGATTCGCAGTTTCATGCTGGTCGTGTCTAATTTCATTGGTTAAAATAGCTCCTGTGTCTTGGAAATTAAAAGAAAAGGAAAAATTGTATAATCGAGGAACTAACGAACCATGAAATTATTTTATATTCTTTTATAAAGAATATTTTAAGCTTTCGATGGAACAGGACTAGGTGTCTAATTTCATTGGTTAAAATAGTTTCTGTGCCTTGGAAATTAAAAAGATATAGTGTAATTAAAGCACTAATGAACCATGAAAATTATTTGAAATTTTTTTATAAATAATGTATGTTTTCAATAGAATCTCAGGCTTTAGAATTTTTCTTTCATTCTTTTATGCAAGAAAAATTATTTTCGAGCGTCGAAAAAGATCCACTTGCGTTACTTTTGTATCACTCTGTAGAAGTAGGTATTTGGTTACAGGAATTCGGCGCTATAGTCTGAACGAAATCGTTACGCCTCTCAAGGCAAGCGGCAGCGCGTTCCCCCACCAATTCTACAGAGCGTTTCATAGCGATACTCACTCTACACGCCGAATCTTCAGCGTTCGCTGTCGTACAGTATTTTTGATTAAACTCATGGCAGGCTTACCTGTAACAGACAAAACGAAAAACGATTAGAACCACTCTAACGATTAAAACATTCGTTTAAAAAATAAAAATCCTCAACTCCACGTTAAGAATAATATATTTCTTTTTAACTTTTCAAACCCTGTCTTCGATTTTCTTATAACTCTCCTACCAAAAGGAGCATATTTATAAAAAAATATCTTCCATGTACCAACAACTTAAAAGAAGAACCATCATTCCTAACGAACAATGCTACACTGATCATTTTTACAAAATCCTATTCCATAATACTCTCTGAAAAATGCATTAATTTACAAGTTCGAACTTCGCGCCATCCTCGTAATGCAAGCTCCATTAAAATTACCCTCGCGTACACCTCACAAGATTTGTTTCTAATTTTTCCAAAACATCTCAAGAAACAATACTCGTTGCATCGAAAACAAGTCCATATTTTTCCAGCAACCGCAATCTTCGATGATTTACAACGTGGCCGCGCCAGATAAACCTAATCCCACTGCATATGCAGCCATTTCGCCTCCCAGACACAATCACTATTCCGTTCAATGATTAACCGCGAACGAGATAACGCGATTTCCTGAAGGTTGTCTACGAAAGAAAGAGCCACGAAACATCGTGCTCGTTACCTGTAGCTCCATTTCCGCTGGAACACGTCAAGGAAGCACATGATAGCGAGAAGGCGGTCGACACCCGGAAGTCCATCGATCGAGCGGAAGCACGACATGCGAACAACCGAGGAAAGGAGCAAGAAAGAATTAAAGGACAGAGAAAAATTACGACGAGGTGCGGCGGCGACGATCGCGAGAATCTGTGCGTCGGGAACGCTTGTTGGTCGAAACAAAAAAAATAAAAGACCGAGGAAAAGAAGAAATGTTGTGCTCCATTATCTTATCTGCCCTATCGGCGCGATATATTGGCCTCGCTAGCGGAATTGAGTTGGTAAAAGGTGAATTAAGTTCCGTGTTCGATTTGTAACGAAAGATCCGAAAGATTGAGCAGATTTCTGGTGATTAACGACCGGTAACTCTAACCCGAATCTAATCACCGGGGACTGGTAACACACCTTGTGTCGCCATTTTCAATTGGACGGGATTTAGTAGAGGATCATCGAGTGAGAATTTTTTTTAACTCGAGATATTTATTGGATATATTGTTGTAGTGTTGTATAACAGTAAGCGTAGAAATTAATTTGTTAATTTTACAGACCTAAATTAGTATATTTTATTTAGCCGTTAGCGTAATTAATATTCAGTTTTATTACTGAACCATCGTTAAGAAATTAGAATATTAGTGGACGTAATAAAAGTTGTAACTCTGACGGTGATTTTGATTTACCATTTTTGAGAATTATATTAGCGAATATAATAAAAACTGTGACACTGATAGTGATTATATTTTTACCATTTTTGAGAATCACGGCATTGAATTTAATAAAAGTTCTGTATATTTAAGTACATATTTTCCTGATGAAAATTTTAATCGGTCGAGGTGAATAAAAAAAGCGAGTAAGATAACATTTTAACGAATCGAGTTAATCAATGCAAGTCCCAAAATCTTCTAGCATGATAAGTTTTGTACATAGAATTAGACACACGTTGAAACGACGAAGATAAATATACGGTGTTAAATTACTGTACAGGGTATCGACAAGATTTACAACAACGTAAAGCTACCGTAAATCAAACAGGAAGAAAATTGTTACTGTCAACAGAACGCTTCTCTAAATCACTGTATCGCGTACACAACGCCTCCCAAAGCACATGAGGAATTTATTGCATTATTGGTTCACAATATTGTATTATTTCTGCGGAAATTCGATATGGTATACAGTCATTGATAAGAGCTCGGTAGCTAATCACGCCCCTAATTTTCCACCCATTTGTGACGTAAATCGACTGATCATTCGATATAATTCTATGCAAAAATCGGTGTCATAGCTTGGTACAAAATTTTATTTTTCACAAAAATTGACTAATTATTATTCAGTACCATTTTATGGAAAAATTACTCGAATTATAATAAACCTTCAACTATCATAAACTCTTCCAAAAAATATCTACAACTGAATCCAAAACTGAACAGTTAAAAAATTTTCAAGAAAACAGTTCTGTAGCTACCGTAATATTATTTTTCAATATTTTTTTTAACATCTTATTGACAAAAGAAAAAAAGAAAGAAAGAAAGAAAGAAAGAAAGAAAGAAAGAAAAAATAGTTTTATATTAACAGAAAAATTTATTTCAAAAAATGCGATAGCTTTTTTTCTCGTCCAGTGCTCAATTTTTCTCTTCCAAGAGCTATTATCGAAATTGGGACTAGATGGCGGAAAACGGAGGGCTGTTCGGGGAGGAAACAAAACCGTAATGGCCGTGAATAATTGCCGAGTCGCCACGTACGACGGGGCCGAGATAAGTTTGTGCGTTTGACAGGAAACACGTTGTGTAGCAGTCTCATGAAAATTATATGTTGCACCCCAACCGTGCGAGGGTGGTACGCACGTTATAAAGCCCTCCCTCTCTCGTCGATCAATATACGCCACCCATGGTGTTCGTCCGTCTGTCGATTTGTTTCCCATGAGTCTCGTGGCTCGTGGTAGTTTTTCCCTTGACGAAAGGGAATCGTCGAGTCGAATCGTCGAATGTTTCATCCAAACGACACTGCGACTGCTATGAAGTGACTTTTATGGAACTCTTGGTTTATTCTGAGCGCATCATCTTTACCGGTTCTAGGGGAATTATATTTACTGGAATTGGATGAAATTATTTCCATGATTTTGGGAAAATTATCTTTGCTTGGATTAGAGAAATTATTTTCATTGATTTTAGGAAAATTATTTTTGTTTAGATTAGAGAAATTATTTTCATTGATTTTGGGAAAGTTATCTTTGCTTGGATTAGAGAAATTATTTTCATTGATTTTGGGAAAATTATCTCTGCTTAGATTAGAGAAATGATTTTCATTAAACTTAGGGGAATTATCTTTGATTACATTAGAGAAATTACTTTCATTGGACCTGGGCGAATAATCTTTATGGAAATTGCAGAAATTATTTCCACTGATTTTAGGAAAATTATCTTTACTTCCACCGAATCTAAATTTCCTTTATCGTCGAAGAAATTATTCCCATTGATTCTAGAGGAATTATCTAGAGAAATTATGTAACATCGATTCTACCTTTATCAAAGTTTTTTGAATAATAAAAAAATAGTGATTATGTTGGTAAATTGTTAGACTAAATTTAGTTGGGAGAAAATTTGGAGCTCTTATTCGAACTTAATAGTAACACAGACAGTTTTATGAAATTTTACTAGCTACGATTAACACAACACTCATGCATTTCGCTGGGGAAAAAACACAATATTAGCAGGACTGAGCAAATTGAATGGACCCTTGGACGAGTTTTGGATAAAATATCAATTTCGACCGAGCTAACGCTGCCAGCTACAAATCCATCCAACGAAAATATTGGAAAATTATTTTACAACGATGCCTTGGCCTTCTCAGTACACACTGCCATTAAAATAACCCGGCTTTAATTGGAAACGCAAACAAATCGATTCGTTCAATCTGTATCTCGAATCCGAACCACGATTAAAAAAAAGAAAAAAATCCGAATGCCACTGTCAAAATCACTGCAACCCTCTTTATTAAGCATTTAAATACAAAAACACGCGAAACAATTTTTTACCTGCCTCTGAAATAAAATAATACCAACAAAACTCGATATTATTTTAACACTGGACGAAACAAACGTGTATTAAAAAAAAAGAGAAAAAAAATCAAAATGAAAGGAATATGAAAAAATACGTAACGCAAAGGAAACAAACCGTTGCTCATATTTTTAACACAAAATTACGAAAAATGACCGAAAATGGTTCGTAATAAATTTATAAAATTATCCTGAAAAAATTACGTAACTTAATAGAAAAATGATTAAAATACAAAAAATGGTGTAAGAATATATACGACAAAAAATAACAACGTTATTTTTTGATAAATTTTTTGACAAATTGTTTGATAAATTTTTTTATCGCGCGAGGCTTCAAAGGTGTGTAATTAAAGGCCGTAGTTCTTTTCAAACCACTTATTTCGCCGGCATTCGGCAAACGTGACGGAAGAACACACGACGGTGAATAAAATGCACGTATCGAGAGGGGTGCAACCGAAGCAATGGCGAATAACTCGAGGGGACAGAATCGCAGACGGATGGGGTCGAAAAAGGAGCAGCCAAAAATCAATAGTACCATTCCTGGAACTTGTCCACGCGTTTTCTGCCGCCTCGATGACGAAACACAAGCATGGTTCCTATTAAATGACGGTCATCCACCAAAATGGCTGAACACAGCGGTAAACAGTGGTCGCGGAAAATAGAATGTTTAAATTAAGCTTTTCATCATTTCTATTTTCTTGATAGGCTGGCTCTTGAATTCCTGGTACTTTACAATATCATTTTACTTCAACTTTTCGTTAACTGACCACTGTAACGTTTAGTTTTTTTTTTATTTATTTTTTTTAACGATAATGTATGTGGAAATTATTTTTAGTAATTTTTTACGTTCAATGGCTACGTACGTGGACACTGTTCTTTTAAACACACTTTTGTTAATTTTACACCTTGTTGCTTCACAGAAAACGAATTTAAAATAAATAAAACGTTCCTAAAGAAGCTACCATTCTTTTCTTCTTAAAAAGAAAACAAATAATTTCTGAAATAGTTAAATAAAAACACTAATAAAAATAAGATACAGCAATTACTGAAATTTCTAAAAAAAAAAAAAAAAGTACCAACCTTCTGCATAAACTTAATAAACTCTAATTCTCTAAAAAAAATTTGCTCTATACAGACTGAGTGTTTGATGCGGCATAAAATGAACAATTTGAAACAAATTTTCTATTGATACGATTCAATGGGTTTATATTTTTGATTCTTTTCTTGTTTAAGCGGATTCTGTAAACATTGCAACGAGAAATACAGGTAACTCGATTGTCTGGAGGCTTTTTATTGCCGGTTGAGGGGGTTGCAAAACGCCGAGAACGCGGCTGAATGAGCCCACGCGCATTCCGTGTACGATCCAAGATATTGACATTGGCCCTTTTCCACGGGATCCGATTGTTTTATTATGCAGCCGGCGGAACTCGGTTTCGAGGATTGGCACAGTTTCAAATCGACGTCCACGACGTTCCCGAGGCACTTCTCGACCCACTGGCTACTGTACAACGAGCCTATACACCACCCTTATCGCGTCAATATTCATGAAGAAAGTGGAAGAAATAGATTGGAACTGTTTACCGACGATCGATGCCTCGAAACGAATCTCTTTGATGAATTTGTAAACACGAGAAATTATATTCGTTTGTGGAACGAACTCAGAAGCTTCTGTATTTATAAAAAGAGATACTAGGTCGTCCACGGCAAACAATAAAAAATATAAAAACTATAAAAAATATAAATTTTAATAGCCTATCTCGAAAACGATTTCAGACAGAAAGAAAGTTCAAACGTACGGTTTGTCTGTTTCTTAACACCGAATCCAACCGCGTAAAAAGTTAAAAAAAAAAAAAAAGAAATTAATTCTAACTTAATATTCTATTCTAATATTCTAAATCTAACTCAATATCACTCCTTCAAAGTGAACGATGGCCGACATAAAAAAAAAATACGCGTCTAATATTCTTTCGAAATCAATATCGTGTCAGAATTTCATTAAAATCGGCGCGGTGTCAACTCCGTAGCATCCCCCGTTAGACTTCAATTAATAAATCTAGATTTCAATCAAAAAATCTACGATCTACCAATACAAAAGAAAAAAAAAAACTGGGCCACGATTGCCCAACTCATCCCTTCTCGCAGCCCCGAAAAGAGAAACAAAACAGATTAAATTTCAACGAGCAACCCGTTACACGTCAAACGATCGAGTCACATAAAATTAAGTTGGCGTGCCTCGCGTGGGTGTTTATCGCTGCCCACGCGAGCGTTTATCAATCGATTGGTATCGTGATATTTCACCTTTAAAGATTATTCCACGTAGCCATTTAAACGGCCATGCATCATCACCGTCATCACGATCCTCAACACAAACACGGTACGGCTCCAACGAGATCAATAAACAACCGTCATCGCTCTGTCTTAACGAGACCCATGCAAAACGTCCTATTCACCCTCGATTGAATTCGTGAAACGACCTTGAGGAACGATACTGCCCGGAGGAGCACTCCTTTTTAACTAAGGGCAGCGTGTAGCCTCCGCGATCGCACGTGCGACTACTATCGATTGCGAGAGCCTGTACGAGAGAGGCAGAGGGGTTCGCAGGCCGTTTTATTGCCAGCCCTCGTCAACCCTCTTTTCTCGGACTTTCCACCACCGTGAAAATAGCATGGTGCACAAGCAACGAATACACCGAGCGGGAAAATGCTGCTCCGTGGACAGGGATGGAGGAGCAACCTTTAGCGTCAACCCTTTCGTGGATATTGGAACAGAGGGTTTTGGGGGTGCAAAATGGAAAAAGTAATTAGGGAATTTTTCGTTTATAATTTTGTAGATGCAATTTTAAGCTCAAATTTTGGAGGTTCCTGGCAGAGTTTATAGGTTTCTTTTTTTAAGTCTTTGCAGAGTTTCGTGGTAGTTGTAGAAACAAATGGGGAGGATTGGAGAAATATAATACGAGAAGGGGGAATTTCAAGATCGTACGCGAAGCTTGAAAGTAATTTTTTAGTTCGATTTATGAGGAACGATGAAATTGTGAAATTATGTACTGAAAAATACAGGGAAAAAAAAGTGGGGTGGGTTGGAGAAAAATGATATAAGAGAGGGGAATGTTAAGATCGTGAGNGCGTCAACCCTTTCGTGGATATTGGAACAGAGGGTTTTGGGGGTGCAAAATGGAAAAAGTAATTAGGGAATTTTTCGTTTATAATTTTGTAGATGCAATTTTAAGCTCAAATTTTGGAGGTTCCTGGCAGAGTTTATAGGTTTCTTTTTTTAAGTCTTTGCAGAGTTTCGTGGTAGTTGTAGAAACAAATGGGGAGGATTGGAGAAATATAATACGAGAAGGGGGAATTTTAAGATCGTACGCGAAGCTTGAAAGTAATTTTTTAGTTCGATTTATGAGGAACAATGAAATTGTGAAATTATGTACTGAAAAATACAGGGAAAAAAAAGTGGGGTGGGTTGGAGAAAAATGATATAAGAGAGGGGAATGTTAAGATCGTGAGCGAAGCTTGAAAGTAATTTTTTTTAGTTTGATTTGTGAGGAACAATGAAGTTGTGAAGTTATGTATTGAAAAATAAAAGGTGAGATTCTCTTTTTTTCTTTACAGCGACATGTAGCATTGGCGAAATTTTATTTTGCTGTATCCGTCGCTGTATTATTCAATTTTGTTATATATTGTAATAAATCAGGAGTAGTAAATCAATGCGACGTACAGGAATTATTAATTTAAAAATTAGAATAGAATCGATTTCTGAAATTTAAACGCAAGTTTCCAATTAAACTTCGAGGCGTTTCATTCTTTTTGGAAAGAGAATTCTGTTGCGAAACGGTATAGTGAAATATGAAACACGACTCGGCACTTTTTCATGGACAAAATTGCGCAATCGTGTCCAGAACGGCTCGACAGAAGTCGATGGACATTTCGCACTGGCCTATCAGCTTTCCAAATTTCGCTGCTCCAACGCATTGACTAAAATAAACCAAGACCTCGAGGATCATCGTGTTCCAACGTGGACCAAGTTCACGAGAAATGATTAAATTAATCGTAACCTGGCCTACGTAAGTTTCCAAGGATCCTTCAGTTCCTTAACCCATCACATTTTGCATCCTACGCATGGAAATAGCGCTTGTATATGATAATTTATTTTTTAATTTATCGTTGACATTAAGCGGCTCTATAATTGGACTTAACATTTTAGATCGAATCGTGATAATACTAAGAATAATTTTTTCTCTTCAAATATTTATTTATCCTGAGTGTTTTTGTCAGAAAAAATATTTGTCCGACCGGTGAAACCTATTGCAATGCTAAATATATACATTCACCGTAAAGATGATAATGAATTGAATCAATAACGAGTTGCGAAATTTTACCTTTTTAACCCTTCGACTCCCTATCATAAAATTCACAAACAAACCCCTTGAAATTATTTTTCCAACACTCTCAACCAATTAAACGCGCAAACAACATTATTCCGCTAATAAAAATTATAAAAATTGTACCTCTTCGACCCTTCAACCCTCTAATATTAAAAAATTCGCAAACAAACCCCTTCAAATTATTCTCTCAACCCTATAAACCAAGTAAACGGACGAAAAAATCATTTCGCTATAAAAAATAATAAAAATTCCACTTCTTCAACCCTCTAATATTACAAAACTCGCAAATAAACCCCTTCAAATTATTCTCTCAACCCTATAAACCAATTAAACGGACGAAAAAATCATTTCGCTATAAAAAAATTATAAAAATTCCACTTCTTCAACCCTTGAACCCCCCGATGTCACGAAATCTAGGAATAAATCTCAACAGAAAATTATTCCCTCGTCTGAACGATCATCGACTGGCAGGTGTACCAATTTCCATTTATCGAATTAGAAAACGGTTCACGATAGACAGGCAATTTCATTGAAGAGGTGGACGTGCTCGTTCAAGCGCCAGTGGGTGATGTGTTCAGCCCACACGAAGTCGCCTTGTTCGGTCATTCCGTGGACGTAAGCCTGCACACACCACACGCGTGTTTAGAGACACGCGTGTGGTAGCCGAGCGTGTAAAAAGAGAGCTCGGCTGTTCCCCGTTATTTCAACAACGCCATGCCTTCTACTCGGTTGAGTATAAAACCAGCATGGTAAGAACTCTCTCGACCAATTGTGGCTTTCTTATTGTTATTGTTGCTATTATGTTAGATCCTGATGCGTTATACGAGTATTAGATACGGTCTGAGGAATACTGGGAGGATAGCGAAGATTCTTGGGCAATGAATTCTTCATATATTCCGGTGCAAGGTGAGAAGAATTCAGAGGGGTGGTTTGGGGTTGGAAAACAGTTTTTAATACCCTCTGCTAGGTATATTATGAATTTCTTAAGCTCCATTTTGAGCATTCTTAATTTTCAATTGATAATTGTAAATATTTCTAATTTGTAGGTAGTTTTGAACGATCCTAATTTCTGGTACGCGTCGTTTATAATTCTTGATTTGGAATACTGCAGATAAATATTTGTAATTTATGACAACTGATTTGTGATGTTCGTAAATTATAATTCGTGATCTCAAATATTCCAAATTTCAGATTACTAATTTTTAATCCTTAATTTTCAGTCCCAGTTCTAAATAATTCTAATTTACGATATCTAGTTTAACTCTAGTTTGGAATATTTGAGATCAGGAATTATAAAGTTCCAAGTCCTAATTTTGAGTTCTTAATTTTCAATTCCCTGTTTCAAACATTTCTAATTTACGACACCTGGTTCCCAACAATTCTAGTTTCTAATATTCGTAACCTTAAATTCCCAATCTCAAATATTCCAAGTTTCCAATTCCTAATTTTCAATTCCTAGTTCCAAACATTTCTAATTTCCAATTCCAAACTTAATTCTCTCGCTCTCGAAGTTCTACCGAAACAATTTCAACTTTCAATATTCCCAACCATTAATATTTCAAATCTAAATCCTCGGCATATTTCAGAAGAAAAAGAATAGAAAAAACCACCCTCACACGACTACTTTCCAAAGACAGAAATTACATATTGATGAGCCAAACGCAGCGAAGTTCTCGAGTCTGTCTATGGTTCCTATAGCAACCTTTTCAACCCTGTCTACAAGGCTTTTCAATTTTTCATCGCCGTATAGAAAAAGTATCGATCAATTACCCTCTGCCTTTTACCTGCCTTCCACATCGACTCTCGAGGCAGACCTAACCAATCAAGGAACTAATTTCTACCCCCCATTCCTACTCCCATTGCGACAAAATTTGATGTCCCAAAGCGAAATTCTATAAATTCTAAGTTTCATCGGAAACTAAATAAAAGATCAATGCAAGTATTCCAAAATAATCTCTCTAAATTCTAAAATTCTAAAATTCTAAAATTCTATGACTCTCCAACTCTCTAAACCTCTATAAATTCTAACCTTCGTCAAAGACCAAATAAAAGATCAACGCAATTATTCGAAAATAATTTTTCAAAAAATATTGCAATACTTTGTTCAAATATCTATAACTTAAATATCTACGATATAAATAAGTATAATTTAATAGTGGTAGTTCTAACATTAAACACACACCCGACACGTTTCACGCAAATTGGGCCGCGCCCGTTTATTATTCCAAGAAAAAGCGTGGACAATGGCCGATCGATGGTTGCTGTCCGGAGACAGGATGCAGGAAATGAATCAAACAATCATCGAGAACAATTCATTGTATCACACGATATCTCGTAAAAAAAAAAAAAAAGAAAAAAAAGGAATAAATAAATTCGTGAAAAATATAAAAGAATGTCTCTTGCTGGAATAAAAATCCCGATGAACGAAATATCAATCGATCATACGATTGTCGGGTAAAAATCAGTGAACCCTGTGGAATTTTTGTTCGGTCAGCGAATAGTAACGTTTCACGTTGGTTTCACATTCTTTCGATTTCCGAGGTTGGAAACACAGCGAGAGATCCTTTTACCTAGTGTAACCACGACCCACGTCGGATTAAATGGCAACTCGTGTAATCACACGAATAAACCAGTTCCCCGTTGCTCTGCTCGCCATTTGACGTCGTGCATTAGATAGCGTTAATGCGTGCGTTATCGGTATTAGAGGATCGTTCGAATGAAATTTCATTTTCTATGGGTCGCTGAATTTCGAAGCCGCCTTTTCAATGGTGGATCGCGTAGCGAATATTGTTTGTGCGCGATACTGAAATGGCACCTTTTGGAAGAAGATAAAGGTGGTAGAGAATTTTTTACGAATATCTGCGATATATAGGGAAATGTTGGCGATATTCTTAAGTATAAAATGTTTTTGGGAATATCTAAGATATTTTTGTGTAGAAAATCTTTGGGAATATCCACGATATTTTTGAGTAGAAAATCTTTGGGAATATCTACGATATTTTTGAGTAGAAAATTTTTGGGAATATTAACGATATTTTTGAGTAGAAAATCTTTGGGAATATCTACGATATTTTTGAATTAAAAAGTCATTGGGAATATCTACGATATTTTTGAATAGAGAATCTTTGGAAATATCTGAGATATTTTTGAATGGAAAATCTTTGGGAATATCTACGATATTTTTGAATAGAAAATCTTTCGAAATGTCTACGATATTTTTGACTAGAAAATCTTTGGGAATATCTACGAAATTCTTTGACTTTTTTGAAAGAAAAAAATTCAAATCTTTTCGATAGATACATTAATACAAGAATATCAATAAAATAGGTGTATAAAAAAATATTACGCTTCTCAGCCCTCGCATAATTACTTAAGGGTTAATAAAAATATCCTATTATTAATTAATATCGAATGGTTAACCGTCCATAAGCCAGAATTACAAATGACACGTGTCTTATCCGCGGCCATGATGCTCTTTCAGCAAAAATATTATAAAAATCGTTCAAACAATCGTGCTCGAGATTCGACGAACTCTTAACATTGCCAAATTCTTGTTTATGCAAAAAATTTCTCGACAAACAACGCTCCAATTTATTTACCTTGGTGACACTTTAAAACCTGCCTTAAGAAACATTTCGCAGAAAACAATTTAAGCGTCTTAAAATATTCGAATAATTCCAAGACTTCGTGTTATCGAATTAAAATTATTTTAATAACCTCGATCGCTTCGACAACCAACGTAAAGAATAACAAATAATAATTTCCAGTAAATGCTGAAATAAATTATTGACACTCGACGAGATACTATTGAGTACACAATATTTTCATATCTTTATCATAAATAAATTGCATCAAGAATAGTCTTATCGCTTTTTTTTTCCACCGATTCTACTCCAGATTCCAAGGTCGTCCATGTTTGCTCAAATGCTATCGCGGATCGATACTTTTATCCCATTTTTTTGCAATAAAAAAACTGGAATAAAGTATTCCAAGAGTCTTTCCAAACGATTCTTACAGAAATAAGGATCGAACCGATCTAGACATTCTTTCACGGTTGTTTGCACGCGAAAGAAAGCGAGAAACGTTGGTCGAAGAAAGAGGTACGAGAGCGATTCGTCCTAAAGCTTCTCTCGAAGTGAAACTCATTGGGTATTCGCCTTTACGCGTCGTTCGACTTTTCAGCACACCTCGTTAAGCCAGCAATTGGCCAACAAAAATCGCGTGTCTGCTCCTTTTTCCCTAATTTAGTGCAATCTGCCTTACGGAGAGCGTAGTTCAGCGAAATCGCTGCTCTTATTTTGCAAGAGACCATATTTGTAGCATCGAATTGGCAAATGCGGCGAGCGTCTCTCCTTGGGATTCTATTTTTTTTCTAGGTTTTAGGGTCTTACTATTTACAATACTGTTTTCTAAGCTGAGAAACGAAAATATTAAAAATCTGTAATAATAAAACCCAGGATTATGAAAGGGCGATCAAAAAAGTACCCCCAAACTTGGTAACAATTTTAAATACCAATTTAAATGATTTAAAAATTCCAACAAACCACCACTTCTTGGTATAAAAATTAAAAGACCCCAAAATCAAGTTAGAAGTTCTCTCCAGACCCAACGAGAGCTTAAGAACTTCAAATATCAGTTTTAATTATTAAACAAAATTAAGCCAAACAACATCGAGCTACCAAACAATCACCAAACCCCTTATAAAAATAAAAAAAACCCGAAAAATCAATCACAGACTTCCTCCTACCTTCTCAAAACCCCAAAAGCTTTAAAATACCAATTTTAACCATTTGCAAGTTCAAACAGACCGCCATCTCCTCCCGCAAAAAATAAAAATAAAACCGAAAGTCAATCACGGACCCAACAAAGTTAAAAAAAATCCAAACACCAATTTCAACTACTTAACAATTCCAAGCCAAACAACATCGATCTACCGAACAATTTCCCCGGTTTCCCCTAAAAAATCCCCGACAACCCCACAATCGTCGCAAGCAACCTCGAAACCCCGAAAAATTCGCACAAATCTCGCATGCAAAGCGAAAAGTAAGAATTCTCGCTCTCAACGTGCTGAACGACAACATTCCGCCTACGCAAGACCAACCGTGGCCAAGCGTGTCCCAACAGAATTCCACGACAGAATGCGAATACTTATACACAACAGCGACACAAAGTGACGATCTTACCGGCAGGAACACCGAGACAGACAAGGGTCGCTGCTGAAGAGCACGCCTACGCCTCTATCCGCACGTGCATGAGTGTACGAGCGGCACGCAGGTGTGCCTCATGTGTGCACAGGTGTGAAACGGTCTACGTGTCCGTGTACGTATGCAAAACATACAGAGACATAGGAGCCAGACCGAGAAACCAGACTCCCTATGCGTGTATCCAGTGGCGTGCAAGTCTTTATAGATTTGTTGGATAGATTTTTAGGTTAAACAATTCAGTTCTCCTTTTGAATAAATAATTTCGAATAATCGTGTCAAATATTTAATTCTCTCGAGCACTGTTTTACCTCCGCCTCGCTTCTTCCGTATCCGCGACGAAGTTGAATTATTGAAATTTATTTCCGAACTATCCGAGATTAAAGTGTACTTGTTTGAATCAAGCAAATATTTGTCTGTGTTTCTCAACGCAGAAGATCGTGAAAAATTTGTAAAAAATGTGCAATGTTGGCTCTATTATTGTTACAATTATAATTTGTACAAAGCATCTACAAGAAAGTACGAAATTGGTTGTTCTAGTGTTGGGTCGCATCAACCACCGAAAATGGGTTATTAGCGACCGTAGGACAATATTTACAGTTTTCCAAGATTAATATTTGTTTTTCTCCACGAATATCCTTACTGGAATTATTATTCCAACGAATAGAATTTTTTGTCAAGTCTCTATACAACGATGCCAGGTGAAATTTGTCGAACAAATGGCCACGTAGGAGAAAAAAGCGTAAAGTCTGTACAAGCCGAATACTTTTGCACGGCACTGTATACGACTCTAAGAAAACAGAGAAAGAGAGATCGAGGCGAGTATTTCTCGGGTGAATGGCGAAAGCACGACTCGTGAATCGTTAGAGCAGCACTGGCGAGGGGACGAGGAAGCGTCGCGACGCCCATACCCCGAGTCTGCGCCGTCGCGACGCGTCCCTTTGTCCCCCACGAATTTCTCTCCCCCATCGTTGTCCACCACACGCGTATAGCCTTCGTGTCTTTCTTTCCGTCTGTCTCTTTCGTACTTTGATAGGACGCCTGGTTTTCCTCCCTTTGTCGAACAGAGTCGTCCCCCTAGAGTTCTAGAGGCACCTCTCTATGAGAGAAACCGGCACACGGTCCCGGGGAAATGCTGCCGCTGGGAGAGACCAGGCTCGTTGCACTCCGCTGCCTACTCGGTTGTAATTCGACGCGCCCTTTGTCACGGACCTGAGAGTCTCTGCTGCGATGCGGCGTTCCCGCGGATACGATGAGACGAGAAAAGTTCTTGTCCCGCGATGTGGGAGATGTTGGAGGTGTGGAAGGTGCTTTGTCGATGGCGAGAGGAGCGAGGTTGATAAGGGGTGGGATGTTGATGTCTTGGGTGAGTCTGGTGCTTTGGATCGGGTGGTAGGGTCGGTTGATGGAGCTGTAGGTGGTGCTGGATGGATTCTGTGGTCCGTGGAAGTGCACTCTGGGGTTGGATTTTGAGTAAGTTCTTGGTAGTTCGTGTTGGAATATGGAATTTGTAGTTAACGCGTTGCGTAACTTTAGAAACGCGGAGAGTTGAATTTTATTTAGGTTAGGACGTTAACACTGCGGGATTTTAGGGTTGTAAATTGAATTAAGTTGTTGCCTGGATTTTGTGGTTCGTGGAGGTATCGGCGGGATTGGATTTCGAATAAGTTCTTGGTAGTTCGTGTTGGAACACGGAATTTGTAGTTAATTTGTAGCTTTTTGGGGGGACGTTGATACAGGAGTACGTTAAGATTGTAAATTGAATTGAACTGTTGGATGGATTTTGCAGTTCGTTGGGGTGGAATCTGGGGTGGAGTTGGATTTTTACTAAGAATAAGTTTCCAATAATTTGTGTTTAAATGTGGTAAATAAATTTGTGAAAATGTAGCGTGTCTTTTTGTAGAAAAAACGTAGAAAATCATTCGTGATCATGAGTGTTGATGTACAATAAAATTACAACGACCCGTGTTGAAACTCGGAAGACTGGATCTATTGTGGAGAAAAAAAATCTAGTAATTACTGACATTAAACACTCCCACAATTATGGTAGCTGAAATCCTTAACAGATTAGACTTCTGACGTGGACGAGTGGGTGAACGATGAGACATTAATACTTTCTGACGAAACAAAGAAAATGGCGCTTATTGCGTTATCAAGAAATCAAGTATCTACTGCTGTTAGTCATCGTGACTGTAGGAGTCGAAGTCTTTAACAGATTGCACTGCGATGCAAAATTCTTTCACCATTTCTGATACTTTCCTCGAGTGTTGAAATTTATAGTTAAAACTTATTACTAACAATTCTCGGAATAATTTCCAATATTCACCATCTCCTATTAACATCTAAAATTTAAACTCCCAATGTACCCAAAGCCCTCAAACTTAAAATACACCTACCTAAAGCTTCAAAACTCCTAATACAGTTACGCACAATACAATATATCCACCTAAAAACTTTCGAACACACAATAAACCTACTTAAAGGTTTCAAACTTACGATACACCTACCTAAAGCCTCCAAATTTACAATACACTTATCCGAAGCTTTCAAACACATAATACACAAATTTAAAACCTTCAAACTTATAATACACGAATCTAAAGTCTCTAAGCTTACAATACACGAATCTAAAGTCTCTAAACTCATAATACACGAATTTTAAATCTCCAAACATATAATACACGACTCTGAAATCTCTAAACTCATAATACACGAATTTTAAATCTCCAAAAATATAATACACGAATCTAAAATCTCCAAACTCATAGTACACGAATCTAAAATCTCCAAACTCATAATACACAAATCTGAAGTCTCCAAACTCACAATACACGAATCTAAGGTCTTCAAACTCATATTACACGAATCTAAAATCTCCAAACTCATAATACACGAATCCGAAGTCTCCAAACTCACAATACATCTACCAAAAATTCCAAACTCACGATATACTTAATCAAGTCCCCAAACTCATAACTCCTTCAAACCTAATAAAACACCAACTCGAAAGTAAACTACGGGCTTGCATCGCACAACAGATTCCATGCAAAATTCTTCTCGATCCTCCACAGCGTGTGTCACCCATCAACCTGGGAAAAGAGTGGCGCAAAGCGATCGTCGAGATACAACGCTCCAGCGAAACGGCCCTTCTCTCCTCACCGAGCAATTCCCGAGGGAGGATTCGCGCAAATATTTACGCCGGCTCGTGTACACGTCGGCTTTAACCCTTTTTATTCGAGTGCAGCCGAAAGGGTTCGACCCGGCCTTCCATTGGCCACCGTCTCTCCTTATCTCGAGCACCAGCTTGCACACAAAATTGATCCTCTGTCTCTCCGGCGAGAAAAAGCACGCGAATTAAGATTATAAAGAAAAACGATCTTCGACGAGGAACGTTTCGTTTCTTTAACCTAAAATTAGTCCAAGCTAGATTAGAAAATGAAAGATATTCGTTTGTGAATGTTTGAAAATGCTCGCCGATGACTGCAAAAGGGGATCAAAGACACGGCGAGCTAACGTGCTTTAAGCTTTTTCAAACTCTTTTTCTCTGAAAAAGAGGAAAGTATCTTTTTCGCGAGAAACTCTAGGGAGATTCGGAAGTTAGGTGGACAGAGAGATTGATTAACACTAGGTCTCAACTTTGTGTACTTTTTCTTTGAAGTTCTCCAAGAAAGTGTACCAACTTGGTTTGGGTTTAAAGACTGGTGAATGGTTTCGGTGGTTTGATGAATGGAGATAGTTTTATTTAGACTCGAATATTTTTCCTAAAATTTCTAATTGGTTCAATGAAGAAAATTTACAGAGGTTGGGTTCAATTCGACTCGAACTTCACTAAAAATTTAGATCTCTCAAGTATCAACCTATCGAATTAAAATATCTGCAGATACCTCAACCAGAATTTAAAAATTGTTTAAAGAGGAGGACCGAATTTAAACTTTATACCAACCCTTCAAAAAATTTGCAAAAAATCTTTGAAAAACCTTCAAAAACCCATATCCTTGCTACAAAAGATAAAAATAAAAAAAAAAAATAAAAAAAGGAAAAGAAAAACAAAACCAACCTGTCACCCCGTAAAGCCTCAAAGACCATCCAATCCTAGCATTCCATCAGCCTCCAACCTCGCCCACCGCCCACGAATCAATCTCAAAACCAAACCACACCATTCACGCCACTCACAACCCATAATCGTCACAAGCATGAGCACAATAAACGTCCCAAGGCGGCAATTTAATCAGATTACCAGGCAACGCCTTCCAATCGGCTTCATTCATCCATCTGACCCCAAACAGGGTCTAGCGAGCGAAGAAATAAGAGTTCCTGGCACAAAGGAGCGGAGCTGTGCGTTGTTCGCGATATCGTTTCAATGAACGAGAGAGAAAGAGAGAAAGGAATGAGAAAAAAAAAAAAAAAAAAAGAAAAAGGGTCGACGACCCCGTGGACTCGCGTGGCCAAAGGCATTTAAGTGCGAGCGTAATTACGCGCGGCGACAGAGGGTGCACTTCACTTTTCTCACGACTCTCTCCTCCCCTCGGACACGTTGCACCCCTGAGTTACCTTTGGATCGTGAAGGTGAACGCGTTACGTTCCTCGTGTGCTTTTTTATTGGACAGGTATGCACAGGGTGAGCAGAAATTCGTGGAATTTGACGGGCAAGGGAGGATTATATATTTCTGTTAAATCGAAATAACGGGGTTGTTTTATTTATCTGTTCTTTTCAACCCTCCTATTGAATTCATAGAGAAACGGTAATTTTATAACCATTATAATTGTGTACCTGTATGTAATTATGTTTTTGTGTTGTATAATAATTATAATTGTGTATGTTTTCTGTATTTAATTTACTTAGTACCATTGGTAGAGTACTTGCTAAAAATTTGATTAAAATTGTTTCAGTGGTTTGGGAGAGAATGGGTTCATTTAAATCTTCGCGATCGGACTCCATATTTCATTTTGTTCCATTATTTTCAGTTTCGAGATACCAAACGTATTTTTTTATACTAAGATTTAATTTAATGGACAATTTTCTGTTCAGATGCCCTATTGGTTATGAAGATATGAAAATTCGGTCAAATTATAAAAAAATAAATTATTGAATACCAGTTGAGCTAAAGTTGAGTAAAGAAGAAAATAAGGGAATCAAAATTTCGGTCCACCCTGTATGTTAATAAATTTGCGAAGAGAGACTTTCGTAACTGGTACAGCAGTCCTTTACAAATTTCTTTCTTTGAAAAGCTGAGCGTCGACCCCCTCGGGGTGTTTGGTACGAGGATAATTGGCGATGTTATGGTGGGCTTGGTGTATGGGGTGTTTCATTTGGCAAATAGTACGGGGAGGTTTGATGTGATGTAATTGAAGTTAACACACGAAACGAAGGTGTGCAAACGTGTGTAAATGATAATTGTAGAAGTTATGAATCACTTAAAGGTAGTTTGAAGCTATCGATGGAAGAATGAAGAGACTGTTCGAAGTTTGCCGATGTTTGACAATTCATGTTATGAAATTATCTTGAGAACTGAGTAAGCTTTTTACTAATTTCTATTAATATTTATTAATCTATCAATAGTATATCAATATTCTATCAATATTTATTAATCTATCAACATTCTAACAATATTTATTAATCTATTAATATTCTATCAATATTTATTAATCCATCAACATTCTATCAATATTTATTAATCCATCAACATTCTATCAATATTTATTAATCTATCAATATTATATCAATATTTATTAATTTATCAATATTCTATCAATATTTATTAATATTATTAAGCTCTATCAAGTTTCACGTAAGTTTAGGTTAAGAAACTGGATCGAACCTTAAACCAGCTAGCACATATTAGGTTGTCTCGAAAGTTTCTTTCGTTAGCTTCACGCAGTGGCTTCGTCTTGACAGTGTTGATATAAATCATAAAATATTATGCATATTATGCATATTATGCATCCATTACTTATTAATAAAACGAAAGAAATTTTTGAGACAACCTAACGTTTACCTACGATTAAACATAAACTTGGATTAAAAATCGTAAAAGAACATAAAGTTCGATCGTCAAACATCCTACAACTTTATACAATCCGCTTCTCTAAAATCGAGCATACTCTTCCAGATGTATCCACTTACGGATTAATCCGAGACACTCTATTCGACACAAATAAAAAGAAACTGTACATCTGAAGACGCTAAAGAATATACCAGACGAAAGTTGGGAATGAGTCATTCATTTTTTTCTTAACTAATCAAGGTCACCCATGCAACCATATGGTCCTGTATCTTTGAACGGATCGTTTTAACATCACGTTAACCCTTAAATACACGTCGGCTAAGTTAGAGGCTGATGACCCATTTAATCAATGAACATTTAAGCTAAACAAATATATTCGTTAAAGTACAAACTCGTGGATTTATAATATTCAGTTTACTGACAAAAATACCATAAAAAAAAAAATAGGAGATTTCACGAGAAAGAATCATCTCACCCCTAAAACCGTCCTATTTCAAATTATTATTATTCTCATAGTTATTTAGCAAAAAATGTATATATGGTAATTTTTTTTCAAATAGAAAAGAACAAAAAGTGAGACCACAGTTTTGTGATAGAAAAATGGTTACAAGTGTTGACTTGTTGCGCCTCATTTTTATCAAAATGATATTGCCCTCGTTCCTTGCTACGCAATTATAATTCTAATGTTTGGAAAAAGAAGCAGAGAATTTCCAGTTATACTTGGGTCAACGAGAGAACTGGGTGGCTCGGCCCTTAGGTCTTTTTTCTGCTCGTTTAATCTTTCGTCTAACTTTAGAAACAGACAAGTGGGCCACTTCCAAACGAGACCTCTCGGTAATCGAACAGTTTCCACGAATTGTCCTACTTGTGTCCGACGCAAGGAGAGGAAAAAAAAAAAAAAAAAAAAGGTCCGACAGGACCTTTACAAATTTTGCTATTCCAAAGGACCGTAAAAGATGAAGCTTTGGTAACCTTTTTCTTTTCATTCCTGGAACAGACTCTGTTGAGCGATCACTAAAAATATTTATGTACGCAGCACCTAATTTCTATCCGGCATCGGAGCGACATTATCAGGTAAAAACACGCTTTATCAATTTGTTATCGCCACTTTAGTTAAGCTTAGAGATTCACTAGTGTCCAACTATAGCAAACATCGTGTGTCCATTAATAAAATATTTTGTATCAGTTTTCCGTGCCCGTGTTTCATGTTCCAGAGAATTAATTTCACAAATTTAACCCTCCTCGAAATGAAATTTACTTTTTATACAAATACCGCAGATTTAGTGTGTTCAATTTCTGAATTTACTTCTGTAACATTAGAACTACCGACGATTGAAATAGATTTATTTGTAGCAGAGAAATCAAGATGATCAATATTTGAAAAAATACTTATAATAGGTGTAATAATTCCTTGTGCATATTTTTTGCAAAAAATTATAGAAAATCCTTAAAAATGCGCCACTGTAAATTTATAAAACTTCTCATTTTTACTGGTTCGGTAGTTCCAGTGTTAATGTTTTAGTCTAAAATATTTAAAAATAAAAAAAAACAAATTTAGAACGTGTAGGGTAAAGGAGGAAGACAGCAGGGTTGAAGTTAAAGATCAACCTTCTATAATAGATGAACCAATCGAACCACAAAATTCGCATAATTAATGCACGCAAAATGGACGCACGAGGACTCGGGAAAGTCCTCGAAAATGGCGGCCCATTGACCGTCAAAGTGGCAATCTCGAACGGATATCGATCGTCGATGATTCCACCCGAGTCATTACGCTTTCGTTCACCGGAGCAGCCTTTTTTTTTTCTTCTTTTTTTCCCTTTTTTTTTCAAACGCTTGCACCAGCTTCGACGAGTGCAGCGTCGTGTTCACGAGTACACTCGTTGGATTTTCCAGCTGTGAAAGTCGCCAAGGGGTCGAACTAATCTTGAAACCGAATAATCCGCGCAAGAATAATCAGATGGAGCGTAGATTGCGGCGAGAAGCAGCCTATTTACCGAGGGAATCTCGTCGTTCTTCCGGGAAAAAAAAAATATTCGATTAAAGCACGGCCAACTAGAGTGCTTGGCCATCGAAGCGCAAGCTTAATTTTAGATGCACCCTCGGCTCCGAGGGCTTTCGCCACATTGTTTCGGAATTGAGGACTCCGTTTCGTTGACGAGATTTCATCGGTTTAAAATACTCTTCTTTTTTTTTTTCTATAGTTATTTTGGTGTAATTCATAATCTTTTTTTGCGCGGCATTATTTGCGATCTTTAAGCGCCTCTTTTTAAGACCTTCAAATACTTAAGTTGTTTCCAAGCTTCTGTTTCTTAGGCTT
Source organism: Ctenoplectra terminalis (assembly GCA_019453375.1). NCBI lineage: Eukaryota > Metazoa > Arthropoda > Insecta > Hymenoptera > Apidae > Ctenoplectra > Ctenoplectra terminalis. Next base: position 86,550 of record SMSQ01019595.1, on the reverse strand, counting down.
CTTTTCTCAGTTTTCACGAAGGTTTAAGATTCATTTCCTAGGTTATGTAAAATTTTACCTGGAGACGAAGTTTTTATTCCGATTTCTCTAAATTTTCTTTTTTCTTGGATTTTGTAAGATTTTCTGTAGACTATTTTTTTTTTCTAAGCTATATTTTCTAAACGTGAAAAGATTTTGTAAGATTTTTAAGAAGCTAAATTTTTCTCCTGATTTTTCTAAATTGCATATTCTATTTTCTTTTTTAACTTCATCAGAGGCTATGTTTCGTGGCTTTCTTTTACGAGTAATGGCTATAATTGCTGGTTGAGTTATCTGAGATTTTTTGCGAGAATATTTACACGAATTCAGAGGTAGGAAACAATCCTTACAATTTTCTGAAACTTCGTAGAAGTTGGTCGAGATGTTCAACAAAGTTCAACAAAGTTCAACAGTTAAGAAGTATCTTCATTACCGAAGCTAAAAGGCAACTCCAGTCAACGAAGACCTGAACGGCGAGAGCGGCAAGATTTTCATCCTCCTACCGGTGTTATCATACATTTATATTAAGTCATATTTATTTTTATATCTCGATAAGATTCTTGAAAGTCCAATGATCTTTCGATACCATAAAATCTACTCCAAATATTCGATAACGAAACCACTAGAAACCAAATAAATTTCTCTGCTGAGTCAACAAACTTTCGATATCACTCAAATTTTCCGACATAACAAAACACTTTACAATCTTTACGATCTTAATTAAAAAGTAATTACAGACCATTAATCCCACCCACACAAACAAACAAAAAAAACAAAAAAAAGAAGAAATACAAATAAAAAGTATCAACACAAAAATTGCCAACCCTAATATTTATCTCTAATAAGATCGACTCTAATATTTGTCTAATACAAAAATTGCTAATTTTAATATTTATCTCTAATAAAATCAACTCTAACATTTATCTGCAATAAAATCAACTCTAATATTTCTCCAATACAACATTTTTTCCCAATTCTAACATTTATCTCCAATAAAATCAACTCTAATATCTCTCCAATACAAACTTTTTTCCCAACTCCAACATTTATCTCCAATAAAATCAACTCTAATATTTGTCTGATACAAAAAATTACCAACTCTCTATTTTTCAATATCACATTTCCACAGAAACGCACCGAGCAGTGGGAATAACCCGTGCGCTCCTAGGAGCACGGTGGAAAAATGAAAAATTCATGAAGGAGGCTTTTAAAACGCGAGACAGCCGGGAAAAGACAGAAGAGCGAGGGGAAAGAGGGGGAAAGAGAACACCGGAGAGGGGAGAAACGGAAGAAGCACTCCGGGGTTTGAAAAAATCCGAAGTTCTTCTTTGCAGTGGTCCACCGGAGAAATGGACTATTTTTATCCACGTTCGCAGCACCGACGAGCCTGGTCGACGAAAAGAAAATGACGGAGAGAAAGAGTTAGGAGTCGTTCCAGTGGCGTGCAACGAAAATTGCTTCTGACGTCGTTTCTAATTAATTTCGAAACGCTCCGCTAGTTTCGACGTGCTTCAAACGTGTACAACTTCTTCGTTCTTTGAGGAACGGTGAAAAAGAAAGTTGAGTTGGACCGGTCGATGGTATGGTCCTCCTCGATTCTTTCGGAAATTACGAATTCAGAGCGTGCCAGGATCATTTTAATGAACATCTTTGAATGCTGGATACAGTTTTGTATTCTATCTCTTTTTCTTTTTCTCTGCAACCCTCTTTCCTTTCATCTTTGCTCCGAAGATTTCTGTGAACGATGATGGATCGGTATTAATATTTTTATTTATGTTTAATATTTTCCAATTTAATTTTTCTTGGAAATCACCATTGAACCTTTCCAAAACACCTTGAATATTTTTTAACGAAATTCTAAGTTCTCTACGATCACCAAAAAATCTGACTTTCAGAACTGTACCCCGAAGTTGGATTATTTTTTTTAATTTTACACAAAGAAAGAAAAAATTCCAAGATTTCTCAACTCGTGAAACACTGACTTCATAAAATGGAGATTACACAATCCTTCGAAACCCTAACTCATGAACCAGCAACTTTTCTCGTTCTGGAAAAGTGAAAACAGAGCCTGGAAGGGTCGAAGGAAAAAATACAAGACCAGAGAGCCAAGAAACAAAAGCCACGACACGTTTTTCCTCGTGCACCACGTGGCCTAAGGGAGATCTACGCTTCCGAGAAGCCACGGACTCGGTGTCCTACATATTTTCCACAAGTGTGGCTCAGTCTCCATCTGGAGGGAACGTGTCGTTGCGTCTTCGATGGCTCGAAAGATTTGTCCCCGCGAAATGGCCAGAGTAATTGCCGTTTCGCACGGTCGACAACCTACACGCGTCCAACAGATGTGTTCCTGTCCCTAACGTGTAGAACAAACGGACGATTCATGGGTCTCGAGATGTTACTTGTGTCTCTTGGACACTTTCTATTTGAACAAATTTTGCTGCTAACTTGGAAATTTTTTAATTCCAAGTATAAAACTACAGTGCAATAGAAACCTAAAAGTTTCCAGTTTCGAAAGTTTCAAACTGTACACTTTTTTAAGCGATTCGAAATTCTGGCAATCGAGGCGAGGGAGAAAATAAAAATTGACGAACAGAGAATTTCTATCCAAGCTATTTGAACAAATTTTGCGATTCTTTCGCTGATTGCTGCTAAGTTGGAAATTTTTTAATTCCAAGTATAAAACTACAGTGCAATAGAAACCTAACAAAAGTTTCCAGTTTCGAAAGTTTCAAACTGTACACTTTTCTAAGCGGTTCGAAATTCTGGCAAATCGAGGCGAGAGAGAAAATAAAAATTGACGAACAGAGAATTTGTATCCAAGCTATTTGAACAAATTTTGCGGTCTTTTCGTCGATTGCTAAATTGGAAATTTTTAAATTCGAAATAGAAAACTACATCAGGTATTTAAAAAACCTGGAAACCTAAGTTTCGAGTTCAAAGAATTTCAAATCGTGCACCTTCTGCGTGGTTCGAAATTCTAGAAATCGAGGCGAGAGGAAAAATATAAAATCGATGAATAAAGAATCGTTATCCACGTAACGAGTGTGCTTCCACACCGTGGAACAAGAAGTTGACGAATTTAAGTAAAGAAAAATAGAAGTCTATTTCGCTGTCCGGACGCTCGAGAATTTCTCAGCGTCTTAATTTGCCCATTCGCGGCCAGAAGAGCTTCAAACTTTAATTAAAACCCTGAGATCTTGCAGTTTCTTTCCAGTTTTCGGTAACTAACTAGAGTAAAGAATAATCCAGGACACTTGGACTAAGAAATTATAAAAAAAATCTTCAATCCTTTAATTTCATTAAATTTGAAATTTTATAATTTAGCAAAAAAAAAAAAAGAAAAGAAAAGAAAATGCTCTTGATATTTTATATTACTAATTGAAATTCGGAGGATCGTCTCGAGGGTTGAAAGTGAAGGGTAGAAGCGGGTCTCTCGCTTCGGAGACGAACAGGGGTGGTTTCACGCGTGACCTTACTCGTCTCGATCGGAAGGATCAATGTGGCAGGGTTCCAAAAATGTTAGAAAGTGTGCAGTTGCATCTTTATTGGGGAAAGAAAGGTCAGAAAGGCGAGACCTACTCCAGAAGTGGGCTATGTACGCATCTGATTAATATTTCTGGTGCAGTTTCGTATTTTCTGGCAACCCCTTATTCCTCGTTACCGCATTATCCGATTTATCTTTGTGTGACGTAACTTGGTCACCGAGAGACTCCACAGATCGATTTTTATGAACTTTAACCAACTACTTTTTGTAAAAATTCGAACACTTTATTTGTGTTATTTTTTCTTTGCATATTTTTTTTTTTTTTCATCTCTATTGATTGGTAAAACAAAGAATCTGAAATTCAGAAAATAAAAGCCAACAAAATTCTGGTTGCAGAGGGTTGAAAAAATAATGCTGCGCTTCCGAAAATAAAAAAGAATAAATAAATAAATAAATAAATATCGGAGAAGATAATTCTTTTGCTATTTAACTATGAACTTTTTTTTACTAAAAAGAATTATGGTCGAATTGAAACACGATAAAATAATTACTAGTATGTTTTCATTCTTTTCTTTCTTTTTTCTTTTTTTTCCTTTATCTTCTTTTTGTTGGAACGGTAAGGTCACGTTCATACCATGTTACGTTACGGTCCCACAAGATTTTCCTTTTCGTTTTCCTTTAAGATTGCAGGAGAAATCACTAGGAAACTATCGACGTGTGACCGTAGCCTACTTCTACACGACATTTCTGTTTCTATCGCCAATTCTCCAGTTTAACCATCGAATTAGACGTCTGTTGGATCGGCTCCATCGATTCCCACCGTTCTAAACCATTAAGCAGCAACGTTTCATTTGCAGAATCAGAAACCGAGGGAAATTTACGTTTATTACACCGATCAGGGACGTTTCCAAGCTTTCTCAATGATTTCATGTGTGCTCCTGAAACTTTTTAATTTAGAATTAGGAATAATGTGAGACTGATGAGCGAACGTGACTGGAAAATCTGTTTCATGTGTAAATTTATCGTTCCAGTAGTAAAAAAAAAAAAAAAAAAAGTGTGTCTTAACACACGATGCAGGTAATATAAAAAAGACGCGTAAAATAGTCAAATTACAGCGCTTTTTATGATACCTGATACGTGAAATAATTATCCATCGAAGTTTTACTTTTCTTTTTTATATACTAATTAATTTCTGAATTAATAATGGTAAATACAAAAATTCTAAATTCATATTTTTGAAAATATAATATATAATATATTCTCAAAAATATGAATTTGCATAAAAATGCAGAATCTAATCGTACTTAAGCTATGATTATTAATTTAGAATTAATTCAGAATTTTTGTATCGACGATTATTCATTTAGAATTAATTTAGAATTTTTGTATTTACCATTATTAAATCAGAAATTAATTTAGAAAATTAATTCCAAAGGAAACTGACTGCAAATTTAGAATGATTGAAAACAGACCGAAAGAACACACGGATCCATGCAGAACGAGAGACAGTCTCAAATAGGGTATCGATTTTAGCTGGAACTCGCTTGCACGTGGTAAGAATTGCACGCTTTTGGTTGCAATATTGTGCAAGTACTCCGAGGTTAACCGGTCACGCCAAATATATCCACACCTGGTAATTGGCCTGCCACGATTGGAAACTCGGAGAAATTTGACACACATTTGCCACTTGTTTATACACATTTATTTTTTTTCCACCCTCATTTCTCTCTCTCTCTTTTTTTCATACCCAATGTCAGCTCAATTGAGGTAGTCTCATTTTCTGTCTTATCAACCCTCTGTAACCAGAACATTGTTTACTAATCGGAATAAAATTACGACTGATCCCGGTTTCTCACTCTTTTCCAATTTTTTCATGTCCAATTTTCTTTTTGAAGATTCACTACTTTTTCATAATAGTCTTTTGAAACTTAAAAATATTTAGGAGTGCAAAATTGAATGAAAAAAATCACTGCAAAACTATTTTTGTAAATGGAAAAAAAAAAAATAAGTTTACGACACGAAGACAATAATTTGAATTCAATTTTACAATTCGATGTAAAAAGAGGAAAATTTCTTAAAGAGGG
>SMSQ01019595.1:49007-80826 GCA_019453375.1 Ctenoplectra terminalis | reverse complement strand
TTTTTTTTTTCCGAACCGTATTACGAAGTATCGATTGTTCGACTAGCTGCGTGATTTTAGATAACGCGGTGCAATTTAATGATCGACCCAATTTTGCGACGAATAACAATGTAGCATGAGAGAGGTTTCCTCTGTTCCCTCGTGTCGCAATAATCAATAGAAACGGCCCGGCTGCATCAAGGTTAATTGTTCGTCTATTAGTCACTGTTATCCGTTAAAAACCTGACATGCTATTTTTTTTTTTTTTTTTTTTCTTTTTATCGCTGCTTAGATAATGGCGTCTAACATCGACCTCCCGATACTTCCGCGATACCACAAAATAATAATACACTCCATGCTTCAATTTTTACGAATTATTATTTCTTTTTTTCATCGTATTGTAAACTGTTTTTATTTTAACCCTTTGCACTCCATACGATTCTTTATCACTGAGGAAAAGAAGTTTTGTTGTGAACGGAAAAAATTACTGTTGCTCGTGAAGGTACTTGTTTTTACGTATTTCACAAATATCCTTTTTCCTCTCGTAAACGAAACACAAATTTTTCATTTTCTAAATCATTGCGCGATATCTTTGGAAATTGAGCTTAATCGTGTTGAAAACGGAATGTCTCCGCAACGGAGCCAAAGAAGCGCTAAGGGTTAATTATATATTTGGAAGGATGTTCGCGACAACATTTGCGCTCGATTTTTAGTCGTTCGAATCCTCTCCTACTTCCGCTCTCGAACGTTCTACGCCGTCACGCGTGAACGGAATAACCGTGTCGCAAATCAAAGTTAATAGCAATTAATCTTCAGAATATTATATGGAATGCGTTCAGCGGTGTATAATCATGATCTTTTTAAATTCACCGCGCCTACTATACTTGTACGCACTATTTGCCACGGTATGAACGTGTTGTTCCGTTTTCCTTCTTCTTGTAAAGGTGTCGTGAAGTACCGAAGAAATCAAAGCTAAATGTTTATTTATTCGTTAAGGCTAATTCAACAACCATTTTGAATCGAGAAAGCCTCAATTTGCTACAGTTTATTAATAAATATATATAATAAATATTCATGTAACCTGTTAGGTTGGTGCATACGATACGTAACGTACGATCGTAACCGCGAAATTTGAATTCGATAAATCATTCCTGTCAATTTAAAAATCTTAAAACAGATGATTTCGGTGGAACTGGAATAATGGAATTAATCAATGGTTATTAGATCTGCGTGAAATGAAATGGAAATTATTTTAATCGAACGTATGTTTTGAAGAAACTATTAAAATTTAATCCGAGCAGACATTTTCTACCGAGCTAATATTAAATACGAAATTGAAGATATATTAATTAATATTTAGTTCTGTTAAAATTTCATGCCGTATAATAGCGAAATAATATTAACGTTCGTTATTATTATTCATGAATGGTGAATATTCTATACCGTTGAAAACTTTACGTAATATACGTACGAGTTAGAAAATGTATACAAGGATGAAGTTCCTCTTAAACGCGTAATTATATAACATAATAACTGCCACAATAATGGAGAAAACTGGTGCATAACGTTCCGCGAGCAGAAATTTCGATGCGGCTTTTACTAATTATATCGTGTCATAAAAATTACATTAATCCGGTTGAGCAACAAATAAACTGCTTCCTTAAAAATTTCTTCTATTTTTTTTTTTACCGAGTTAACATATGTAAATTAATTTCTCCTACGACGTCCCACAACGACCGTTAAATTATTCGCAACCGATAAACAATGAACTCTCAATGATTATGAACTTTCCAGTCGGCCAAAAGTTTGGCTGGAAAATTCCATTCACATCATTGGCTCATCCTCCGCCGACAAAAACGGTCCGCGTCGTTTATTTCGTGGTGTAAATACCAGACATGGTTAATTAAAAAGGCTATCGCGAAAGATTCCATCGAGAAAAATAATATTTCAATTGCTTAAGAGCGATTATTATAGATTTCCTTAATTTATCGTTCAAAGTTATCTCAAATATGCGAATAATAAATTATTAATATCAGTAGATATAATACAGTTGGCCACAAAAGTCGGTCACCTTTAACATCTAGTGAATTTTGCGAATATAAATTTCCAACTAAAGAAAAGAAACTAAATAAAAATCTATCTTTAACAGACATTTGAGATCTTACTTTACAATAACAAACACTTTTTAAATAACGCAAATATATATACGAAAAAGAAATATCTATAATACCTAAAATGGTCGAATACTTTTCTAACCGACTGTACCGATCGTTCAAAATTGCGTTCGAAAATATTTGACGACTTCAATGCCACCGAATTTAATAATTATTATACTCGGTTACTCGATTCTTATGTATATTCCGCTAAAATTAATACTATCATAAATAATGGAACTATAATTAGACACGAAAGCGAACCATGTACTATAAGCCGTTTAATATCGCTGCACCAGTGAACAGCGCTCGCAAGAGGTGTTAATTTGAAGTGTCGATAACAATCGCGCGAAAGACACCAGCGGCAAAATCTCGGTCATCTATTATTTGTATACCGATACGTTTTCACGTTCCACTAATATCGCCTCTGTGTTTACAATCGCGCGAACGTTCTACCTCGATTATACCTCGAAACCTTCACCCGCGTCGAACCCTATACCCGGTGTCAACGCTACCATCCTACCGTCAACATTTGTTTTTCTTTTTTTTCTTTTTCTTTTCCTTCTCAATAGAAGCTAGGTGTCATTGTACCAATCACGATCGCAGCAAGTATACATCGCGACGTTCGCACGGTTTCCAACAATGCGATTCGCGCTTCGAAATACGAGCAAGTGTTTCGCGTGTACGATTCGCGACCGATTAACACGTTGAGCGCCGCGCCGGTGAAATTTTCTCGTTCAGGCGTCGTTGGTTTCTCAGAACCGACGGTGTCGATTTAAAAAAATAATACCTAATAATTAATCAATGGATTCTATTAACCCTTTGCGGTCCGAGCCACTTTCGACGCTGTAACTTAACGAGTTCACACTCGGTAATATACATTTAAAAACTGTCAATAATTTAGCTGAATTTTCAGATTTTCATTGCCGGTAAGATACCTGGATACAAAATTTTCCATCGAACAACAATTTATCGTAAAAGAATATCCTTCGTATACCAAAACTGAAAACAATGAAACAAGGTAAAATGTCGAGTCTGGCTCGACATAACACCGCAAAGGGTTTTAATTTAAATGATATTAAACGAAGACACGACCTTCCTTCGCAGGCCCCTACAATTTTCTTCTTAACGCTGGAACTACCAAAGTGGTCAAAATGACCCATTCGTAATTTTTTACAGTAATTTAATAAATTTACCACGGCATCTCACAGGCAAATTTCCGTAGTTTTTTGTTAAAAATGCGGACAAAGCTTCGTTTCCGTCCGTTTGGGTATTTTTTTATATACCTTTCGTTATGATTTTTTCGGTAGAAATAAGTATGCTTTATTCGTCGGTAGTTCCAGTGTTAAACTCTTAACAATTTTGGGACCAAATGTTTTTCAATTAATATCGCACCGCACGGTGTAACGGAAAATGGACCAAAATCGGCGTCGCGTTTAACGCGATAGATATCACTAGATATACGAATAATGAAATAAAGTAAAATATATAAATAAATACCTGTCGTCCAGCAGACGCGTCAGATCGGTCATCTCGCGCTCGAACTTAAACTTTGACACCTCGCAGAGCAGGGCGTCGCGTTCACCGATGACCTCCGAGAGTTCACGTTGCAACCTCTCGATCTCCGCATATTGCCGGCTGATCAGTTGATTCTTTTCCTCGATGATGTTACCGACGTCGGGGACCAGGAGATCGGCCGGGTCACCGACACTTCCCAGTACCGCACTCATACCGTTTGTTTACTTTCACTCAGGCACGCACACACGTTTTCGTCCTGCCTCGTTCGGTGCTTGCCTCGCGAATTGTTTCTCCCTGCGAGATCAACGGGACCACAAATGGCACGTGTGTCCACTATCAGCACGCGGCGCCGGTATAAAAACCCCCAACCCCATAACCAACACGAATATCACACAGGGCGGACGAATTGTTTGGTGAAAAAAATCGACGAAGGACCATCCACGGCGCAACACCGTTTCATCGCGTGCTCGCCATCTTGCGTCTCTTGCCACCTCTCGACTCGTGCCAGTCCTGATTCACGAGCGTTCCCGTTCCAATTCCGCTGGATCGTTTGTCCAGAGGCACTCGGCCAGCCGCGCATGCGCGTCCCGCTGGAACCCGAGTGGCCACTCCGCAGCCGCGGCGAACGGCGCCATCTCGGACTGAAACGTTCAAACAGTTCGATTCAATTCTCGATTACTCGTTGCGTCAATAAATTGAACTATCTCGTTCGAATCTTGTTTCGCCGTTTTCTTTCTTATCCTTTAACGCTTTATAAATTATGCAGTAATATAATTGTATCGCGTCGAGAATTGTTTCGAGACGATTTATAAAGTTATCTGTTTCGCGGAAATTTTTATGCTGCAAGGTTTAAATATAAAGTTGTTAAATTGGAACAGAGGATTTTCGGTTGCGATTTATTTGTTTACATTTTTCGAACGGAAAATTGATACGGGGATCTGTTAGATTTGAAATTTGATCACAGGAATCTGTGGATACGTGGAAATTTTGTATCAATTTTCGCGGAACAAATAAATGGAATTTCACTCGGACGGTTACAAAACTGATTGCCTCAGCTACGGTTTTCAGCAGGCGTAAAACTCGAACGGTAGTTCCTGCAGCTATCTGCATAAATGAATATGTGATAAAAAGAATTTATTGCCCGTGTTAACGATTCCTGATATCCAACGTATCGTTAAAAAATTAGCGCGATCAACGCACGAAAAAAAAAAAAAGGAAAAGAAAAAAAATTTCTCGTCGATCATTTCATGTTCTACGTCACGTTACGCTCTACGTATTTGTTAAACATAAAATTTACAATACCATCGGAGCAAAGCACGCGTTCTCCACATTGCAGAAATAGGTTATCTTTCTAAGCTCCGTTTCGCTTCGTACTTTCGTCCTGCAAGACCATTCGTTTCCGTTTCGCTCGTCGATCACAGAGAGGAGAAAAAATATCATTGTTGCGTTTAATATTGAGATCGTTGTTTTTTTTTTTTTTTTCCCCCCTATTTATTGCCGCGTGGGTGAAAGGAGAGGAAATCAAGGTCGACGTACTGCTCGTGATAGCGAGATCGACAGCGAAGAAGAGGGACGATTCTTGTCCTTTTAACAAGAGCGAGTTTTAAATGCGACGCGTGAACGTGATAAGGAGATAACAGATTTTTCGGCGCACGGCCGGGAAAACGTAGCGAAGAAGGCGAAGGAGGATGACAGTGTACTTGCGAAAGGTTCGAATTCCTGCGTTTAACGTGAAACATATTTTCTCGGGTGTGATGTTTAGGTTATCTCGTCGGATCCTAATCGAGATCGGAACACGATGAGATACCATGGATAATTCCGGTGACAAACTTTCTGTTTTCACGTTCGACTATCGTCTGATGGACGTTTCGTCAATTTCTCCAGGCATTAATTAATGTGTTCGATACGATGAAAGCGGCGTGCACGACTTGAACTCAGGTTAAGTCGTTCCACGAAGCGTTCTCTACCATTGTTACGACGAAATTGTTGCTCAAATCACTGGAAAACCATTTTTGTAAACGGAAAGATCGTTCGTTCCGCTTGTGCGACATTGACGAATTAAAGAGAAGAAAAAAAAAGAAAAGAAAAAAAGAAGTTTGCGACGGGAAGAGGATAATTTGAATCGAATTTCACGATTGGATGTGAGAAGGAGGAAAATAAAGAGGAATATAAATAATGGAAAAATATAGGATTAAATAAAGAAGTGAAACGATAAAGTGGAAATTGTCGAACTGACGGAAAATAAACGAAAATATACTACATGTTTGGACTCTGATGATCAAGACATTACTAATTGTTTCGTCACTGTTCTAATTTGTACACAAAAAGTAAAGCTTGTTAAACGATAGTTGATAATTTTAAGACGAATTTATTTATTATAACATATTAACGCGAATAAAAGAGAAAATATTTGTTTTTATAAAATAAGCAATCGAAGCAATATAGATTTAATCTTACAAAAAAGAAAAACAAAAAATGGTGCTATTGATATAATAATGTACAATTGTACAATGTTTGTTTAATATTATTTTACAATGATCATTTATATTTATTTGAAAAAGAATTGTACAGATATTAAAATATTTTTGAGGTGAAAATTCATGCTTTCTTCTGTAATTTTAATTATTACTAATAATTTTTATTTTCTCGATCGGCATGAGTTTATTTTATAAACATTCTATTAATAAAATCATTAATATACTTTAAAGTTAAAGTTTTTATGTATTCGATAACTGATATTATGTTTCTCATAGACCTGTAATCTTGTTATGTTTACATTGAAAGTAATGTCCTTTAAACTTAAGAACAAATCATGACAGGTAGAAAAAAGAACTTTAAATTGTGATGTGGTATATTTTAAATACAGTGTTTGTGCCATTCCTCTCATATGCAAGATATTGGCTACAATTAATGATTCACGAACATCCTTACGAAAATTATAGAAACTTAGGACCACCTTAGAAAACAAAAAAAAAAGAAACAATTGTCCTTTAGTTGAGATTTTGGATAACACATTCTCGAAAAAACTTGCTTCAATCATGACAGAAATCACCATTCAAGATTTACAGAAGCTTCTTATATACTTCTCGAAAAACACTTATAGAGCCAAGGATGCGGATAGCACGGTAATTTTTTTTTTTTTATATGCACACTTTTATAAGGTTTCGTACCTTATAAATTCTAAACGACACCTTTTTTTTTTTTCTAGAGTCAAGCAATCATGCAAAGATGTCTCCTGCTCACAGATTTAGATTATACTCACTCTGTAATAAATAATAATGGAGGTGATCTCAGTGCACATTATCCTAGCCATCTTATCATTTTAGAATATGAGAAGTATAGGAACCCAAATATGTGTGATACGCCGCCACCACTGCCACGCACAACGGAAACTATATACGAAAGCATGTATGACCCTAATAAATTGAAGGAATTGATAAAAAGTGCTAGATTCGCCAGGTGTCGTTCAAGATTTCCACTGCCGGTAATATTGTATAAAGGTAGACACGTATGCAGATCAGCTACTCTGTCTGGTGGACCAGAAATTTATGGTAGATCTGGGCTAGATTATTTATTTGCTGGTAGCGAAGGAATAGTTTCTATTCAACAACAAGTAGACGAAGCTCGCGGGGGTGATTCTGTACTTAGCGACTGGCAATTGTTTGATAAAGTTAGGCATCAAGACATCAAGCTTCTAAAAACACTTAACGTAGGAACAATAATTGATTTTATGGTTGAGAAGAAGAAGGTCAAGTTTGGGATGAAGTAAGTAAATCAATTTTAACGATAACATTTAATGCATGTGTTAATTGAGAAAATAATACTATCTTTCAAATATTCTCCTTTCCATTTTTGTCTTTCTTTTTTCAATATTATTTACGGTATCGGTGGAAATAAAATTAGCATTAAATAGCTAAAATATGTTATAATAAATTTCGAAGTACCGTATCGTAAATTATTTTTTATTTATTGTTAAAATGTGGTAGCGTAAGTTTGCCTCTTAGTTCTCTTGTGAACAAAGAAATGCTTGGACACAAAGAGTCGTAGAAAAAGAAAGTAGGAAAACTAGGAAAAAAACACAGTCTTTCAGTTCTTCACAGATTCAGTGAAGTTTCAATAGCAGTTAAAAGCATGATCAGTTTTTTTTATTTTATCAATCCACTTTTAGAGGACCTTAAACAGAGCTCTTTTGTTCGGTACCCAGCGTGACATCCTCGGAGAAAGTAGACAAAGAGAAGAGGTATTCCGACTTCACCCTAATTTCACTGCCATACCCTGGATGTGAATTCTTTAGGGAGTTTAGAGAGAATGATTACTTGGCTAAAGGTTTGGTGTTCGATTGGTCTCAGACTCACGTAGATGCGCAAATTGGTGTGCCGGAGGATTCAATTTCTACTCAATTACGAGTCAATTGGGATCAATATCAAGTCTGGGATCTAGTCAAGTTAACTCAAAATTATTTAAAGCTCATATTAAGATATCTGAGCGATAGTAGTAGTGGGATATTAATTCATTGTATCTCAGGTATGTTTCTTTCCCATCGAATCACGTAACTTCTAATTTAATAGTTTACGTAACTACCATTAACCACTGTTTATAGGATGGGATCGCACACCTTTATTTATTTCATTACTGAGAATCAGTTTGTGGGCTGACGGTGCAATTCACACGTCGTTGAACGCGTATCAGATCCTTTACTACACCATAGCGTACGACTGGATGCTTTTTGGCCATGATTTGGAGGATCGGTTGAGCAAAGGAGAGGAAATATTCTTCTTTTGTTTCTATTTTCTCAAGCACATTCATGACGAAGAATTTAGCGTTCATCCACGCCACAGCAGATCTAGACACACGGTACTACGCAACGACAGCGACTCGCAGTTAGATAACGTTATGTTCGATAGCGAATCAGTAGTGACATTAAGCTCAGTCAGTTCCAACTTAAGTCTGAATAGTTGGTGTAGTTCTGTTAGTCAAAATAGCAGGGATAGTCAAGATAATAATCCACCAGCGGTGTTTCACTGTGCTTCCACAGAAACTCAAGATGACTGTCACAGTAACGGGTACATACATTTAATTCCTTATTACGGACGTGCAATATATATTTTTTTTTCTAGTTCTTTATCTTATAGGAACGTGATGCCATGGTCGTTTTATCCTTCTCCGAACAAAGAAGCAATTGCTCATGGATCGCGTTCACCGTTACCACCCAATAGGACTTCTCCTGTCGCGGTTCCTGTACCCGGTCGTCTTCGACAACGAAACGAATCCTCGTCGTCTGGCGGCTCCTGGCAGATGATATCCGGCACCGGTAGTTTACGCGGTTCCACGACTGCCAATGCTCCGCTTACAGACGGACTTGCGTCGTCCAGTTTAGTTTGCAAGCCCCTTTGCGAAACTTGTACCGGACACGCGTCTCAAGAATCGAGCACGACGATTATCGAGGATGAAGCGTGTGCGTCGTTGGCACAGTAAGTGTTATTTTTTAGCAACACAGAATTTTTGTAATTGAGAAAAGAAAAAGATAGAAAGAAAAAAGGTGTCACGAATTCCGTGTATGTTAAATTTTTTGTTCCAGATCCCGCAGAGAAAAGTTACAGTGTTTAAGAAGAATATTTTATAACGCTTATAGTCATACCGTTGGATTTCGAATGAAAGACAATTCCGAATCGAGCGGCTTTGGTCAGCTACTCGGTAACTTTGCCGAGAAAGTAGGAATTCTTTCCGTTCAACGCACATCCTTGTGACTATAACGTCATTAACCCCCCCCCCCTTGCCCTCCCCCGCAACTATGAGTTTATTGTTATTGATCCCTTGATTCAATTGAGAATTTTATAAAAACGCTATACAATGAAAATAAATCAATTGTACATTATCGTTTATGTGAATAATGCGTTGTTATACAAGAGAATAGCGTGTATACGCGTGACATGAATAAAAAACTTGATATTTTTGTGTATATATATATATAATATTTATATGTATATATATATATGTAAATACGTGTGTGCGTGTGCGTCTAATAATTTTGCTTCACATTTATTCACGGTACGTGTATGTGTATTTACGATTGCCATCTGTATAAAATCGTTATTAGCACAGATGGATAATAATTAATATTTAAGAAAAAATTATAAGAATGTTAAAACGTACAAAACGGTTCTAATGGATCATTTACCCTTAACTTAACAGTTACTTGGAAAGAACAAAAGAATATTTGCATGTCATTTTTTATTAACTTATCCTTTTAAATATCTAAAGAAAAAGAAAATTACAAATTCATTACATATACAATTCTAGAAGGTACAACGTGCTCCCTGCACAGCGGACATTGTGGTTTAGTATGGAGCCAATCGGTAAGGCAAAACCAACAGAACAAATGACCACAGGGTGTGGTAGTTGTTGGCACTTTTTCAAGACACAGCTGGCACACCAGTTTACTGTGTTTCTCATCAATCGTTAAGTATTGATCGGAACAATTTTCAGTGTTCCTACTTTGCCAGATTTTTAGCACGCACTGTGCAAGCGTAGCAATCCCTAGTATCCTTAATCCCCAACCGATAGTATCGGTAGGTCGATGACCGTACACCTTCAAGTTTAAAAGACAATAATGAAGAACGGATCGATCGCTATTATCCTGTAAAAATTACCTTCGCATAATCTACTCGTGCTATTCTTTTCCCCAGACTATAATATTGACCGTACATATAAAATAATCCTTTATGCATCAGTATGAAAATTGGTATCACGGTATACATTTTCGATACGAAAGAACTTAAAAATGCTCTAGCTGTAGGAGTCAACTGACCGTGAGGATGATTAATCGATAATTCTAATCTTTTCAATAATTTTAGCAATGCTTTCTCTCCGAAACATTCTAAAACCACTGCCAACATTCTTGCCTGAATGGTAAATCGGTAGTGCGTGTTAAAAAAACATACTTAATTTTTTTAGTACGGTACTTCAACTACATACGAATAGAGATGGAACTTTGTGAGCTTGTAAATTAGCTTGCACAATTCCTGTATACTCTTCCCCTAGCGTTTGGTTTCTCATTCCGGACGTGAAAAAGAAATAAATTAATTTAAACGGTATATCGGAGTGGATAAGGGGCAGCAAACCCCTTTGCCTCCCAAGAAGTTGTAAGACATCGATAACATTTTCTCGTAAATGTTTAACAAAGTCATCGTCCCTCTGATGCGACCGCAGAATTTCGGCTTGACTTGCAGTTTTCAATTTCCGATGTTTTTTTCTTACGTCCATTTTTCGACGAATGATTTTTAAACTTTGTTTGCGATAAACTGTAAAATATTATCGGTTCGATCGATCAAACACGAGGAACGCGATCACGAACATTTAAAGTAACACGGAATTAACCGAGTATGCGTTCCAAGCGAATATTAATAAGGAAAATAATTGTTCGAAGAAAAGAACATAACCTCGAACATTCGAAAGAATTTTATCACCTTTTACCTTATCAACTTTTAACGTTACGATTACAATAAAAATAAGTATCTATTATCTGTTGAATATTAAGGAAATAATAAAGAACCATATTCATGTTTCATAACGATCGGAGTACGTCGTCGAGGTTGCATCACGTGGTAGCGTGAAAAACATTATTCATGGCGTGCCAGTCATTGTGAAACAAAAAGAACTCTTAAATAACAATTTCAATTTATGACGCTCATCACACCTGTCTCAAGTTCCAAACGATCAACTTATTTAAATATTTTATTTTACCGCCAGAAGCAAATACGCATACACGCGTGCGACTCGAATATATGTTCCTATATATTAATTCATAATTACAATACTAAAACAGAATTATTTAACACATAGAAAACAAACGAACGAAACAAGTAAAAATCAATGAAAAATGAATCGCAAATAAAGATTCGTACGACGAATCTCTTCAAATACTTTGCGCGCGATGCAAAGACAATGAAATTTAAAAATAAAAAAAAGACTCACCAACATCGCGATGTCTCGTTATTTCATGTTAATCGAACGATTCAAAAATAAGTCCGCATTAATCTCCAAGCTGTTCAACTGTCTGCAACACCGATTACGTTTCTCCGCGCATAATTCAAACTTGGACGATGCGATTGAAAAGAAAAAAAAAAGAAGCACAGAAACGAATTAAAATACAAGAAAGAGAAAAGAAAAAGTCCGTTGCAAAGAATTTGAATACGATCACGGATATTTTCCTAGACAAGAATTGCGACCAAGCAGGTGGTTGCGGAGGGCCGGGAACCACGACGATTTTTTCAATTTAAAATTCGTACTCGCGTTGATTACCGATCAATGGCGACCGATGCTCGAGGGATAACGCAGTTGCTTGTCGAGTTTCTCGAATCGGGTGCGCCATCTACACAGCCCGTTGTTGCATAGTCACAGACAGAGGGCAAAGCGGCGAGCAGCAGAGAGGCATCGCCCTAGATAACGGTAGAATCGTGGGCTGGTGTCGTGCTGCTTTTCGCGAAAGTGCTTAAAAACCGAGAGGAACGTTTCGAGATCGTTTTGCGAGACGTATACAAACCTTTGGTTCGGTCCAAGGTTTGTTTTCTCGTGGCGTGTAAACAGCCGCCTCGAGCCAGTGCGTATCGGCTCGTCGAGGCGAACGA
The DNA here is from genome assembly GCA_019453375.1 of Ctenoplectra terminalis. NCBI lineage: Eukaryota > Metazoa > Arthropoda > Insecta > Hymenoptera > Apidae > Ctenoplectra > Ctenoplectra terminalis. Next base: position 68,549 of record SMSQ01019595.1, on the reverse strand, counting down.
AACGAGAGGACCGTGCCCCGAGGAGCTGTGGTGCACCCGCGCCGCGCGAGACTTTCGACCAGTGCGGAATTTCTCAGCCAGTGACACGGTTCGTTTCGTTTTTAACACCGTTTCGTGGCGCCGTATCAATCCGGCACCAGTCCACGGTTCATCTCCGATTTATTTCGATGTGTTCGCTACGCCGACGGGACGACGAACCGAGCAGCACAGGAGTAGGAAGCGAGTAATCGCCGGAGAATCTCTGTAGGATATAGTGGGCCGTGAACAAGGACGGAGAACGGGAGAAAGAGAGAGAGAGAGAGAGATAGAAAGAGATAGACAGAGAGAGAGAGAGAAAGAGAGTAAGAGACACGGAGATAGTGAACCGAAGGAGTGCGCGAGGAAGAAAGAGAGGGACGGATAGAGTGCGACAGAGGGCCATTAGATTCGAGGGGTACACGGGTGTACATACGTCGAGTACGTCGAGCAGATTCAACGAATATTTTTAAGGCGCAAGGTAAGGGGAAAACCAATGTCTCTATAGGGATATATAGTTTCTAAAAAAAGAACAGCGTCCAACCCCCCCGTGAGGTCGTCGTGGCGTGGCACGCCAGGCAAACGCCGCCGGAAATCATGCACGGTGGCCGCCCGCGCGTTTTCTCAGGCGTTTAGCGATCCTTGGATTTTTTTTTGTTTTTTTGTTTTTTTTTTTCTTTCTTTCTTTTCGGCGATTAGAAATTATGAATCCGTACGTTTGGTTCGTTTTATCGTTGATCGGTTGCTTCGTCGAATAATTATGAGCCGCGTGGTTAGCGCGACGATCGTTCCCACCGTCCACGCCGGTTTCTCGTGTCAAATGGTGTCCCGTCTCGGTGGCTGAAAAGGGACTAGGTTTTCTTGGAGGTTAGGTTCGTCTCTATTCGTTCGATTGGGTCGTAACGCTTCGACTTCTATCGAGCTCGCGATAAACGCAGTCGTTTCTGTACGCGCGAAAATCGGAAGCTTCGAGCACACCGGCAAGGACGAACGGTGCAGAGGCTCTCCGCCTCCGATACTTTCGCCTGTTCGTCGTGTTTCGTTCTTCTTGACTGTTCAGTGATTCACGTGAGTCACTGGCGGCGCAGGAAGTGACTCGAGAAGAAAGAAGCCCGGCAACGTGCGACGACGCTGCTTTGTGTCTCGAATACTTTGTATCCGATGTTCAGGGGTTCGGATCGTCGTACAGTTTCCGTTGTTCGAGGAAAATAATTTTTTCTTTTCTTTGTTTCCTTTTTTTTTAACAAATACGTTGATCGATGCACAGGTTGGTCGCAAAAGCGTTCGACCACTGTAGACATTGTCATTTAACACGTTGACGACGGGACCTGATTTCTGTAAAACTTACCAGGGAATAAAGTTACGATCGAATGAGTTCTTGGTTATATACTTTCGAGAATAAGTTGTATTCTAAACGTAGCTCTTGATTTAAAATTCGAACCGAACGGATAAGTTTTTAACGCTAGAACTACCGACGATTAAAATTGACTCATTTGTACGGAAGAAAATAAAATGATAGGCATTTCGAAAAATACCTATAATAAGGGTAACGATTCTTTATGAATATCTGTTACAAAAAATTGCGGAAAATCCTGAAAAATTCATTATTCTAAATTTCTAAAATTTCTATAAGAAATTATGAACAAGTCATTTTGACTTGTTCGGTAGTTCTAGTGTTAAAAGCAACCTTTCGTGTATCGTCGTTTCCTATTCTCACCTTTTCAAGATCTGAAATACGAAACACGAGAAATCTGGTCACCCGTCCTCAATGTGTTAACACCTTGACCAAATTTTGTAGGATCGAAACTTTATAGACGGATTCCTACGATTAAAAGTAAAATGACAACCTGTACTTTATATCTGTACGAATCTCGAGTTGGTAAAATTTTTATTTGCGGGCATAATTGTACGCGAAATTGGATGAATCGTCAAGGTGATCGGATACTTTTGGGACCAACTGTACGTATTTATGTTCGACGTACAAGAGTTAAGCGTGAGGTTATACTCTTGAATGGAATTTTAGTGTGAAAACTCGGGATTGAATATTTATTCGACGAGTAAATGAAGCGCAGCGGTAAAATAATAAAACCTGTAAGAAATAACGCTGGAAAATGAGAATGGCGAAGGTGGCAAGTTATCAGAAGCGAAGCAGATAACGAGTTTGAAAGCTGCCGCGTGGCTAATTTAACACGCGTTATTTTTAGTCGCCTTTTTGAAATTCGATACGTCAATTTATTTATCCACGGGGAACGCACGATTTGACTTGTCGACGATAGAACGAGTTATGCAAATTAAAATCGTTTGCTCTTGAACAACATCAACTGTAATGCTGTTAATTATTTAATTCTTCATACTTTGGAATAGAAGTGGCCAAGTATTTTTGTCGGGTTATTTAGGTCATTTTTTACCAGTTTTTTTAGCGTACAGTTTCATTCTGTTCCGCTGATCAAACAAATCAGCGAGTTCCGCGATGCTTCGTGTTAGCATACAGTTTCATAACGAGTCAGCATCGACATTAGTAGAGAAACATCAAAGAATAAAGCACAGGGGAGATGATTTCATTGGGTATCACTGGTACACGCTGATTCAGATAAATATCGACCTTAGCCTCTATAAATAAATTGAGGATACATCATAGAACCTCATAGTTCCGTGACTAAGTTTCTTTTTTTGTACCATTATTCGATTTTCCGGTTTCCATTTTTTCTTCTTCTTTCTTTGTTCAGGATATCCGAAAAGCTTATGAATTTGAAGTCTTCTGGAATTTCTCTGAACACGAGAATATATTTTACTGAAATTTAGGTGGTTTGGAATTTATTTTTTTATGTTTGATAGTTTAGGAATTTTTTTTCCTCAAATTTTCCACTTTAGGAATTTTTTTTTTAATATTCTTGCCGTAGAAATTTTTTTTTTTTAATATTCGTGCCTTAGAAATTTATTTCTTTTAATATTCGTGTCTTAGAAATTTATTTTTTTAATATTCGTGTCTTAGAAATTTATTTCTTTTAATATTCGTGTCTTAGAAATTTATTTTTTTTAATATTCTTGCCTTAGAAATTTATTTTTCTTATTATTCGTGCCTTAGAAATTTATTTTTTTTAATATTCGTGCCTTAGAAATTTATTTTTCCCAAATTTTGCAACTTAGAATCTTTCTCCCTCAAATTTCACAGTTCAGGAATTGCATTTTTCCAGAATTACTAATTTAGAAATCTCCTCTTTCCAAACTTTTCAAATTGTAATAAAAATTCCACCGAAAAGGGTCACAAAAATTGCTAATTTCATTCAACTTTCCCTCGCACGTTTCAACCGATTAAAAAATGATATCGATACAAAAATATAGAATTTAATCTTGAACAATTGCATTGTGTATTCTTGCAAAATTACACGAAACGTGTTTATTGATCCAAAAAGTTACAACCTGGATGAGAATTCTAGGGCTAAATACCTGGAAAAGTTCACGTAGATAGTTGTACGTGTTCTACCTTTAAATAGAGCAAATTTTAGCAGTGTCTATAGGACGGTTTCGTGCAAAATTACTATTACGTTCACTTGGCAAGGCGAGAGTGACTCATGAACTAATGCAATCATTTGTAACGCTCGCTACGCCAGAAATGACGTAACGAAAGCGTATCGCGTCATATCCGCGTTGGTTCGAACGATACTTTTCCACATTTTATCGCGTCACCGTGTCGTTCGTGCCTAACTGATTTAACCCTTTCTACAGGGTGTTTTTTTTCTTTTTTTTTTTTTCCTAGTTTCAGTTACCAAATAAATTCCAAGCTTCTACTTGTTCCTGAGAGTTACCACTCGTAATTTATTCGCGATACGTGTGCTCACTTTTTCTTTAGAGTGTTCTCTCGAATTTTCCTACCCTTGATAACTCCACGTTTATTTATAAATTATTGGTTCTTTATTTATAGCGTAAAGACGCCCCGTGGACTTTGACGAATAAATGCTTTTATCGATATTTATCACTCAGTTCGGTGAAACGGTGGTTCTCAGTCCGGTTCCAATGAATTTCGTTTAACGCAATTATATCGGAGGCTCTTATTTATAGGTTCTGTCGATCGTTGGTAATCTGAGATCTCGATTTTATGGGAATTCTAAGAGTTGGAATTTATCTCTGCGAGGAGATCCAAGATGTTGGGTTCATAGTTCTTTGAAAGAAAACTTGGGATCTGATATCTAGTTTTGATGCGGTGCTTAAGAATTTAGGATCCTGCTGTGGAAAAAGTTCTAGGGTCTAGGGAATTTAGGATTCTCATAAAAGGGATCTAGAAACAAGGAGCTAAGTTTTAATTGATGTCAAGGAATTTAGAAATTCTTTTGGGTTACATCTAGGAACTTAAAATCTTTCAAAAGATATCTAAAATCTAGGGATCTAGGAACAAAGATCTAGTTTTTGAATGATATTTAAGGACTTATGACTTGTGTTTTAAAAAGAATCTAAAATCAAAGATTCACTTTTTGTGCGACACCTAGAAATTTAGAGCCTTGTTTTAAAAAGTAATCTAGGACCATACAGATGAAAAAAAAACAAAAAAATCCTTAATTAATATCTTCGAAAGGTCATCCTGGACCAAAAACCTCCCTTTCGAATTAGATCTGGAGTATGTAATCCCTTTTTAAGGAAGGTCAAAGTCCAAACGATCAGTTTTTAAGAAGAACGGTAAAAAGACAGAATTTAGGGCAGCGGGAATTAAATTAAGCGGAAGAATCGCCATCTCGGAAGTGGTGTGTATAATCTTACAGGGCGGATGCGACTCGTAAGAAAGTTGTAAGAAAGGATACTAAATTAGGAGTGGTCGTTGAAACGGTTACGGAAGCGACGGATGTATCGTCGGTGGCACTTCTGGCTATGAGTATATTTCAAAGGGCGATACATCGTCGCTTGCCACTAAAAGGGTTGATATAGATGCACGCATTATTCTCTGTAATCGATAGTTTCGGACCAGCCTCGACTACGTACTCGATTACCATAGCGCGATTATGCTGTTAACTGGATTTCTAGGGGAAAATCTATAGGGTATGCTTCTTAAAAAATTTATAAACATATAAAACACTCCGATATGAGCCCTTGGAAGCATCGGTGGTGTTAGTAATAAAGAAACCGTATAGAAATTTTAAATAAAGAATTGTAAATATGATTTATTTTTATCAGTCAGATATCTAGGGGAAAATCTAAAGGGTGCGCTTTTTAAAAAATTTATAAACATATAAAACACTCCAATGTGAGCCCTTGGAAGCATCGGTGGTGTTAGTAATGAAGGAACCGTATAGAAATTTTAAATAATGAATTGCAAACATGATTTATTTTTATCAGTCAGATATATAGGGGAAAATCTAGAGGCTATTCTTCTTAAGCAATTTTTTAAAATATAAAACATCCCTGTGCGAACCCTTAGAATAATAATCTATAAAGATAATTTCTTTTTTATTTTTAATTTTCTTGCTTCAAAGTGTAATTTTTTAATTCACAATTTGATTATACGTACTATCTATCTAAACTATCTATAACATAATTATCGTACCAAACAATTTATATAACCAAAATTTTATCGTTCAAAAATATATATATATATTTTTAAAATCAAAGTTATTAATGAATTGTTAGCTGAGGTAGAAATACATAATTTGTACACACGATGGAACAATGGAAGAGAAGCATATGTAGATAATTAAGGTAAAAGTTGCAATGTGGTACAACTTAAAGCTAATGACGCCGTTAATAACTGGTCGGAGTGACTCAACTTTGAAAACGATACGCCGCACGACTTTGAACCCGATACCGTAGACTGCAGGTTAAAATCTATACGATTCCCTGGTCGCGTTCTCTGCGATGATACGCTACCGACTATCGATTTGTTCCGACTGGGAAATCTGATATCGTGTACTCGTCGATCTCGGTCGATTTAATTGCTAGGGTTTTTTTCGCGGCGGTTGAGAGGGCGAGGATAGGGGTCGATGATAGAAGAGAGGCAATGGGAATTGCAGTATCAGTAGCAATATCGATGCCAGTAATAATGAGAGAGTCAATAGAAACGTTGATAGCAATAGCAGTGGCATTAATGGTAGCAATGCTAATAGCAATAGCAATCAAAGTCGTTGGTACGTACAATAACAAATAACAGTGTAAATAGGAATTTTAATAGGAACAGTAGCGACTGTGGTATTATTAATTTAAGCAACAGTATTAATAATAGTAATTTTACTGGAAATATTAATGATTCTGATATTAGTAATTTTAAGTGCACGAGGAAAGTCACTAGCGGTAATAATAACAATGTTAATAGGAATATTAATGATCATAGTGTTGTTAATTTAAATAGCAATAGAAATAATAGCAAGCTCAGTAGCAATATTAATAATTTATTTTTAATACCGTTAGCTATTTAAGTAGTAATAACGGTAATAGTAATTTTAATAATTTTAATTTTATTAGCGTTAGCTATTTAAGTAGTAATAACGGTAATAGTAATTTTAATAATTTTAATTTTATTAGCGTTAGCTATTTAAGTAGTAATAACGGTAATAGTAATTTTAATAATTTTAATTTTATTAGCGTTAGCTATTTAAGTAGTAATAACGGTAATAGTAATTTTAATAATTTTAATTTTATTAGCGTTAGCTATTTAAGTAGTAATAACAATAATACTAATTTTACTAGGAATTTTAAGAGCAATACCAAAATGAGTGGCAATAATAATAACAGAGTCAACACCAATATTAACAGGAATAATATTAATTCTAGTTATATCAATTTCAATAACAACAACAATGTCAATGGCAATATCGATAATAGCAATAATGATAATAATGAAATACTAGTAGTAATGTCAATACCAGTATCTATGATAATAGAACTGACACCAGTTCTTTCGATAGCGATTATCAAGAATGATAAAAGTAACTATGGGGGCGATAACAGCAGCATCAGTCGAAACAACAATTACGATAAACCAGTTGACCAAAGAAAGGAACGGTTGTAGTGTTACTACTGATACCAACGACAACAATACTAACAGTGATACAATGAGAAACATCAATAACAAAAACCATAAAAATACGACACTTATAACAGTAATTAGTAACGGTATCATTGACAGAAGCAGTAACGATAATATTAAGAACAATCGTTAAAACGATAAATACTTCAATCAGTGAATTGTCAATGAACTGCAATAATAAATACTAAATACACTACCCAACAAAATTACAACAATTTTAGGGTAAAAATTATTTACACACCGATCTATCTAATATATATTCTTTCATTACTAAACATTGTACTTTTCTTACGAATCATTAAAAATTAATATAATTTCGATTAACCGTCGAATAAACGGTTGCGTAAAAATTTATTACAATTCTGTCCAGCGGTATAAATAACAGACCGTAGATAGTAAATAATAATCGGTATAATAAAGCAAAAATAAATTGACAAAATTTTTTACCCATTCCTACAAGAGAGTGGAAAAAGAAATGATAATTCATAAATTAGTCGCAACGATTAAACATTCTACAGCCCAATAAGTGCTAGGTGGAAGCAGGCAAATAGAATTTACGGGTATCCTTTCTTCTCCCCTCTTGAAAAGTTGGTAAAGAGCAATTTACACGAGTTGAAGTCGAATTAAAAAAGAATCCCAGCGAGTGGAATTATTCATTCTGTTGGAGACTCGTTTGCAAACGATTTCCATATCGAATGGCTCGCGTTGCTCGGCACAATACCTTCTTGCTGCAACGTTAAAATTTACCGCGCGCATTAAACGCGATAACATCGATGGAATCCGGCTAGTGATCACCGCTAATCTTGATAAGATGCATTTATTAACGTAACATTCGCCGATTTAGAAAGGATTAATTCTGTGTACGCTAATGCGTTTGTCACGCTTCGTTGGCTAATCGAATCTATTTCTTTTGTAACAATTTTTAATTACTGTGTTGGAGTCAGAACTAAAATATGTGATTTTAAGGGATTCGAGACAGAATTCGGTTGAGAATTTATTTATTTATTTTTTTTAAGTTAGAGAATTTTATAAAGCGTTGGAAATGGACTTGGGTTGAAACATTTCTTGGTTTTTTTAACGGGGAAATAATTTTTCGAGACATTGCGAATACAATTGGATCGAAAATCTATTTTTTTTTTAAGTTATGGAATTTTATAAAATATAAATATAGAATATAAATGTTTCTGAGTTGAGAATTTGTTCTTTTTATGTTAGGAAATAATTTTCTAAGGCATCGCAAATGCAATCGAGTGAGAAATTTATTTTTCCTCAAATTAGAAAATCTTCCAAGGAATAGAAATGCAATTTTGTGAAAAATTAATTTTTCTCTAACCAGAGGAACACTGTTAGATGGAAAATTAATTTTTTCCCCAACGAAATAAGAACTCAATTGTGTCCAAAAAGAGTCAACAACCGTATCAGAAGAATTTGGAAAGTTCTAAACTAAAATTCGCCTGAAAAATAAATTTCTTTAGGATTCTAGTAAACTTAACGAAATTAAATACCGAATTTCTGTAATCAAGAATGATGCTAATAATTAACGGTGAGGATAGCGTTAGTTTGACCTCGTTAATAAGAACAAATGCCTGAATTTCTACTAGAAAACAGATTAATTTATAATTATAACGTTTAATTGCGAGAATCGTGTTGCGGATCGAAGGCCACTGAAAAATTGAGAGGAACTCGGAACGTTTTTCTAATGCTCTTTACTGCATTTTATAATCGAGCTAAGGCCTCTTATCTGCTTGTTTCCTGTTACAATAACACGTTGAAAGTAATGAATCATCACGTTAAAGCGTGTTTCGAGGATGTTGATCGGGAAAAAAATTACTTCTGGACGGTGTAATTCTTCGGGTAGAATCATTCGTCTAAGTTGCTTTCGTACACTCAACCCTTTCCACTTCGTGTATACTTTTGAAGTACCTCTCTAATTTGCCAAATAATATTTCATACTATTTTATATTAAAATTCTGAGTAAGTAATAGCTGTATTAAATTTAATATTTAATATTCCATACTTGAAACACGCGACGTAAGTTAATAAATTAAATTGCTTCAAAAAGATCTGAAAAAAATCTGAAAAAATTCTAAAATAAATTCTAAAAAAGATTCAAAAAAAATTCTGAGTTTACTCAAGATAGTTCCTAATTCAGTGTACAAGCGTTACTCTAGTCAAATTATTTAAACCGTTTAGAAGCGGAAATAAAAATACGCCTGGAACTCAGGGACCCGGTGTGCCGTCAAAGGGTTAAGAAAATTAATTAAGAACCGCTGCGTTAAATTAAAAATATCCAGTGAGAACGGCGTCGAACGAAGAACGGTTTCAAGGAGGATGGGGAAGTAAGAGAAGAAATAATATAAAAAATTGAAATAATATAACGCGGAGGAAAATTGTTGGACAATTGCAGAAAGTGGCGGTATCGAGGGAAAGGGGTTTAAGGGAACCCATTAACTCGCCATAAGGTTCACGAACCCATGAGTCATTTCGCGTCACGCAATGACACGAAGCATGTAAGCCCCACAATTTTCTTTACTGACCGTGTAACGCATCGTTGGTGCTTCCAAGAACCGTCACGATATCGTTCAGCCTTCGTGAACCTCACTGTTTTCTCCTTCTCTTTTCATGTTTTTCCATTTGAACTTTTTCGACGCGATTGCGATAACCTCGCTCACCATCTTCTCTCTCTTACGCTTTTTCTTTCCTCTTTTTTTAATTATTATACCGTTTATTGGAGGCTAGCTTAACCGCTTCACAATTTACTACCATAGTTTTTTGACCATTTTATTATTTCCAGTAATAAAACAATTATCTTTTCTTTTATTGAAAATTCTGAAAATATTAGTCTCTCTAAATAATCTGATGTATATTTTTAATTCATTTTTAGTAGCATTTAATTTTATATTTCGATAATATAAATTGATCAGTCCTCGTCAACGTTCATTAACACTAAACCTACCAAAGCGGTCAAATGACCGGTTCGTAATTTCTTCTACAAATTTGATAAATTATTAACGATACACTTTTGAATATTTTTTTGTGATTTTTCGTAAAATATATGGTCAAAGATTTGTTTCTCTAGCATTGTGTATTTTTTCAAGTATCTATTATTGTAATTTTTGTGATACAAGCAGGTATAGTTCAATCGTCGGTTGGTGTAGTGTTAAAGAATAAAAGGAAAAAGAAATTGGTTCCAGGAAAATCATTATTTTCTGTTCTGAATAATTCGAACGGTAAAAAAATAAATAATACAGGAAGTTGTTATATTATGGAAATTTGAAAAACTACCCCTTTGCTAGATTTAGGTGTCTTCTAGTTCTCCGTTGTATCGCTTTAATTATGAAAAATTTCAGATACCCTGTATATTATCCACCGATGGCCGGATGCTATGCTGTGACAATATTAAGCGAAGTATAGGGATGGTAATTTTGATAATGCAAAGCTTAATGCGGCTGGTAGTGGGCCTTATCGATTTTGTATCGCAGAACCTATCGACTTAAAGCAATCGCGTATCAGACCACGATTAATTAATTTAATTATTCCGTTCCCATTTTTCTTCTTCAATTTGATCGCTCAAATTTTACACAAATGTTACATTAATTACGTTTAATTAAAAATCATCGTCTGCGTACTTATTCGTATTTCTCGAACAATATTTTTTTTGCGAATTATAGGACATGTTGGTATCAGGAAAATCGAGAGTAATCGATGAGAGAATTTTTGTTTCTCGATTTACGTAAGAAAAACCAGCGTTGTTATAGCACCGTTCGATGTAAGTGGCGTTTTATGTAAGAAAATATTGAAGTTTGTGCGAGATTCCTGTTACGTTGTACCTCATTTGTTACGAAATGAAATGTAAGAGAGGAGCGGAGATCGTTTCTTGCGTTTTCCAAACGTGGAAAATGGTTCAGAGGGAATGGAAGGTTGTTTCGAGCGAATTGCGAGAAACATTCTTTCTTGTTTCCGCGAAAATTGTGAAATTGCGAAACAAGAATCGAAGAAAAAGTATTTATACGTGGAAAATAAATTTTTAATCGCTTTGCTTGGAAACTTGGTTAAGGGATGAAAATTATTATTAATACATTTAGAGGATGGTTGAGGGAAAACTGTGAGATGGTATATTACCGAGAACAAAAAAATACTTATAATATTTTATTTCACCATTTTTTGGATATTAATTAATATTAATTTTACAAATTTATCTTTGTTCTCCAGCGATGAAACTTTAATCTTATCCTGGAAATTAATTTACGTTCTGTACACTGCAATTAGAGAGTTTGAAGAATTTCTTCGCTGGAAATATTTAATAAATATTTTTATGAATTTATGGAAGGTAAATCGTTTCTGAAAAAGAAAGAAATAAAAGAAAGAATTTTTCTGTTAAAGTGTTCGAGTTTGGAGCGAATAAAGAAGAAAGAGTTGCAATATCCGTTTTTTAATTTGATTTTAACTTTGTAGGAAATTTATTCTTGTCCTAGGAATTTTCAATATGTAATTTAATGGAGAAATAAATCAAACCAGACAAGAGCGTCACGGTGTTCGTTGCGGAGATGTTTTAGATCCGCCATGGTGCATCAGCCTTTATTGGCTGAATTAGAAATTATTAGAGGTTAAACTGGACATCGGTAAAAAGTAAAATTCAATGCAACGCGAAAGAGTACGTCTTCGTACGAATCCAGTCTCTTTAATAATTCTCCAACGCGAATTTCAACGGAGTTAAAAATAAAACTGGAGAAAATCAATTTCATCAATTAATTCTCTGTACCTCGAGTCCATCAAAATAAATTTGCAATCGATGCTCATTCTCGAGTTTGAACTTCTTAAAAGCTCCATAAAAATAAATTGTTTCACGAACTGAGTGCTCGATTACAATTATTAACCACTGAACTGTAGATGTTTGTGCAGGTTCGTATTTTTATTGATTGAAAAAAATAGAAGTTGTATGTTCGATTGATATATTTTTGTGGCTTTAAATTTCCCAAGAATGCTTAAAAATCCGCAGCCTATTAATCACCATTATTGTACAATTTTAATTCACTTTCCTCAACAGTCGTCGAGAATTCTACAATTAACCGCAAAATGCTAAATATCATGGTTTAATATTCCACGGTATAATTTCGCTTTATTATTCATTGGAGCTCGATTGTTAATTATTTTCGAATTTCCCCCGATTTACATTACGATTTTCCGTGCCGATGGCGTGGACACGCGCAGGGGTTGGAATATCGTAATTAAGATCACTTTGGTCCGCTTAGGGGCGAACAATTACGGTGCAATGTTAATTAGACGTTAATTGTTGTCGGGGCGAGTGAAGTAGAAATAATGCGAGACGCCTGTGCTGAAAAATCCGTGTATCTTTAATTTACGACAATGAAGCTTCTTGTTTTTTTTTTTCTTTTTTCTTCTTTTGCTCGTCGATTTATTTTTTGGTCGAATAATTTAAAGTTCACTGGTCAACAGAAATATAAATTTGCACGAAACTCTGCAGTCTGTCGATAACTTCCATAAAAGAAATTAGAAAAAAATTGTTTCACGTAAAATCATATTACAATGATTCCATTAACATAAAAAATTCATAAATCATCGTTCACAAATTCCATAGCTAAAATTCTACAATTTTTTATTCATAACCAAGGATATAAAAAAAATGAGGAATATCGAGTGTTCCAAATTTCATTCCACGTTCCTCAAATAATTATTTCCTAGCTCTTGAACCGCTAATTGTCTCTTTGGTCGATCGATGGTGCCATGGAAATCGTTGGAAACGATTCTGTGTGCATTCACCGCGAGGAGGATTTCTTAAAACGTTTCTTATTGCCTCCTTTAATTGACCATCCTATAAATGAGAAAAAAAAAAGAAAGAAAAAAAAAAAAAATAGAGTGAACGATTCATAGAGGCGTTTGAACGCACTTTCGAATCATCGTTCATGAGGATGACGCTTAATGCGTGTGCCCTAGATGCAGAGGCCGCACGGAGGCGACTCACTTCCTGTGGAATCAGGTCCGATCAATTAATGCTCGAGTGCCTTCTTGCTCGACGGTATAATGAACGTCGATCGACGATTAACGCGTCTTTCGAAAGCGTCTTGGAAAATGATTGATTCTTCGTTTGAAGAAATTAACTATGATCTTCAAAATGGTACCACGAATTTTTAAACGGTACAAGTCGTTTAACTCTTTGCGGTCTTATGTCGAGCCAGACTCGACATTTTTATTTTGCTTCATTATTTTTATTTCTGGGATATGAAACACATTCTTTTATATTAAAATTTAATTCGATGAAAAATTTTCTATCCAGATATCTTATTGGTTACGAAAATGTGAAAATTCAGCCAAATTATTGACAGTTTTTCAAATTAGAACATTGAAGATGAACTAGTTGGGCTAAACTGTGGAATGTAGCTCGGACCGCAAAGGGTTAACCCTTTGCACACTCGTGGGCGGATCATGGCTCGGATACAATAAAGACACGCTGTATCTGTGACAAAGTTTAATTTTAATTTTAAATGTAATTTCAATTTACGAGATTGATAACTGGCATTTCAATGTTTTGTATTTAACATTGTGCTAAAGCAGAAATTATTATTCATTTGAATTGTATTAAAGTGATATTAAATGTATAATAATACATGTAATATTAAATATATTTAATATATGTCGCTTTAATTATTATTCGGGTTAAAACAGTGAATGGTTATTATTGCTAACATGTATGAATATTGAAAGAATCGTAAGGCAAAAGGTTAAAATTGAAATATGAAAATTAGTGTATCAATTAGAGCTTCTTTATATATTTTTTGAATTAGAAATATGTTTTTTAAGGAAACGCGATTGGGTCGAAAACGATCCAAATGGTTGTAGTTGGAAGAATTCTGTTGCATGAAACTTTTTAAACCAATAGACCATTGAAAAATGTTTAGTACCTGTTTAACTATTTGTTTCGTAGAAAATACTGTACTTGCTCGTCGGAATTTTTTAATTAATAAATACTTCATACGTTATCGAGAATCTATTTAGGTAGCTGAATACGGATTTAATTTTGATTTTTCGTTTATGAATTATTTTATAGCACGGAGTAATAGTTTCTTAGCTAAAATATTTATTTCCGCTCAAAATTTCCATTTCTTTCGGTTCCAAATTTATTTCACTCATTTCTTCATAATTATTCAAATCGAAGAATCGAAAATCGAAAAATTAAATCGAAGCTCATCTCAGTGCCAAACAGCATCCATTAAAAAATCTCTAATTTATTTCTCTTTTAATCAAATTAATTATACTCTCAATTATCTTATTATTAAATATCAATCTTTACTGCTCGGAAAATTGACAAAAATTAAATGAAACTCTCGATTATTTTTTTTATATTCGTTTAATTAAATTCAGGAATACCAATTCGATAATCTTTTAATTCTCCATCAGTCTCGAAATGAATCGTCCAAATTTCCAAAGCACAAAAATATTCTAAAACGTCGCTATCGCGGAACCAAAAATTCGTTCTTTCCACCGAAATGGAATAAAACCGGCGGCGATAAATTAGACAGGGTGGCTGCCAACAAAACGTCAAAGAATCGGGTACCAGCCAGTGCGTTTCGTTCGTTCGTTGGATTCAGATATTCGTGAGAGACAATTGGGTCAATCCGCGTCCCAGAAGCGCGAGACGACCGACGGTGACGCGAGAATGCCGGAAGCTCGCTGGAACCGGAAACCGCGCTGGAACGTAAGATTATCCGCCATAGCGCACCACGCGATCGATCGACTATGCATTTCTGGTTTAACGCATAGTCAAATTTGATACGTTTAGAAATTTTATTTTAGATTCATAGGATTTCTCATTTAGTTGGTTTAGTTTTAGTAATTTGTGATTATATGTCTCCTAAATTTTATTATAAATCTAGATTTTTTTTATGTTTCTTAAGAATATTTCGTAAGATTATTTTAATTTTTGTTATTCAGCATAATATTGCATTAGAATATTTTTTTAATTGTTCAATTTTTATTTATTTTTTCGTCAGTTTGCAGTAGTTAAAGATAATTTTTGCGAATAGATGACTTATCAGAGGAAGAAGGGAAAATGATTAACAAATTAATTTTGTGCGTGAATAATTGAGATATGTAGAGAAAATTGGAATATACTTGTTGCTCGCTGCAAAATTTAATTTTCAGTAAATATGGGATATTATTTTAAGCAATCGATTGCAGTTTTTGCATTTTTGTTTAAAATTTCTGTTTTTTAATCATTAGTAGCTCTATGATATTTTATTTGATAAAAACACTGGTTAAAAAAGAACATCTCCGTTCACTCGGATTGAAAATAAAATTGACTAGTCACTTACAGCGCGTAGGTCGATTCGAAGCTCCTAATTTTTCAAATCCACCCACGCAGATTCTATTTTTTCCACTCTTGTCATTTCTTTCCTGTCTCCGTTGAATAAAAAAGAAAAAAAAAAGAGAAACAGCCAGAAAATGTAAATTTTTAAAGCAGTTAAAAGAAAGTTAAGAAACTATGGGTTTTAAATTTATTTAATATTTTTCGAAGAGTCTCGTAGCAACATGTTAAATCTTTCTGTTAGAATATTAATTAGAAATTTCGTAACAGGGCTTCCGTATGATGTTTGGAGTGGAAACATTTCGTGGACTCATCTGACACGATCTAATTCGCTATTCTCGAAATATCTGGACAGAACCAGGTCGGAATAAACGTTTGTCGTTGTCAAACGTAAAATAAGAAGCACTTTCTGCGAGAAAGATTAAATGTATAACGAGCAGAAAAAATATTAGGTGTAAGTAGCGTCGTTTCTTGACGCACAATGTTCGCTGGAAAATATTAACACTTAATTGACGATTAAAAATAATATAACGATCGATTAATAAAGAGATCTTCGTGTAATAGAAAAAAAAATCACTTTTTCCATATGGAAACTTCATTCAAATTAAAACCAAGGAAACTGAAAGTTTGTTCGAAAATATTAATTCTTAAATTGCATGATTTCTTTTAGTTAATCGCATAATTAACTCCGTAATTAGAATCAGTTTGAATCGAAGAGAGGAAAGTACGAGGTTCGAGATAAAAAAAAAAATAGAAAGAAAGAAAAGTGGAAGAAAAATTCAACTTGGGTGAAATTTCTTACCGTCAAAGTCAACGAGGCGGTCTTAATTAATATCGCAATATTGTTACATTATTTTATTCTTAGCGCCTGGTTTTTCCCCCGATAATCCATTGTAAAACGAGTGAATGGCCAGACACGACCATCCGTCGTGGTTGTTAAAAGTCTTTCGGAGGCCTCGAAGGCAGCAAACTTTGCCTCTAAGCATCGTCGAAGCGGTTCATAATGCTTTAATGGACCACTGACAGCGTTCTTAATTACCGGCTGGACGAAAAAGTCAATAATAGTAACTGGTCTTCTGCAAGAGTGATCGACTACGAAACATCAGATTACCGCGAGTCTTTTTTGTGCAAAGTATCCAAGACACGACCAGCGTATTGGCACTTTACGTAAAGCATAAAAAATTCAGCCATTAAAATAAAGAATGAAAAGCTTAAGAGAATAAGAAAAAAAACAACTTTGCGACTTTGCATCGAGTATCCAAGAAACGTGCCGCCATATTGGTACCGCGCGCAGCTTACAAAATTCGGTCATTAAGACACTAAATAGAAAAAAAAATAAAAAAAAATAAAGAGAGAAGTATATATAATCGGATTGAAGCTTCTTTGCATCAAATATCCAAGAAACGTACCACCACGGTGAATACTTAATGCCTCGAAGAACGATGCCACGGCAAATAACCGGAAATCGAGGAAGGAATGCCATCGCAACAAAGAACGATGACGCGACGCAAGCGAAACGAGTTAATACCTTCATCTCTCACGATCGAAGGGCGATTCTTTGCGAATTAGAATCGAAATGAGTCAACTTTGCATAGACCTCCGGCAACAAAGAAGGTGCGCGGATTAACAATTTAGAATTGTTGAAAAATAATCGAAGAGATAGATGAGCTAACACTGTGACGATTAAAAATCTAATTTTTTAAAGAAACTATCGAAGAAATAAACGAGTCAATGCTGTGTCGATTAGAAATATTATATTGTTAAAAAATGGTTAAAATAACGAAGAGATTCTTAGAAAAAAAGAGAAGGTTCTTAAAAAATTTTCTAATTTTAAGAAGAGTGTAAAAAAGCTATTGTCAACAAGCAAATTTCCATTTTTTTCAATTTTATGTTAAACACATATTTTTATCAAAGATAGGAATTTCTTTTTAGTCAAATGGGACCGCGTTCAGCTCGAAAATAATTTGAGAATTTTCAATTTCGGTAATAGCTTCAGCGTTAAGTAGTTTTGAACTTTTATTTTTGAACTACTAATGGGAATGAATTTAGACAGTATGTTGGAATCCGTCAGAAGCGACGCGGAGTGTATGCTATGGTAGGATCTTAGCACAGAATAACTGAGCGTAGAAGGAATCTGCAGCTTGTTCAGCAATGATTAAACGCTGAGAGAATCAGCTTACTCCTGACGTCGCGTCATGCTATGGAGAATATAACGTGTTCCTTAGATACACGCTAGTAATCCTTGAACAACGTTGAAACTCGTCGAAGAAGCTTTTATATTGCAGTCATTTTTCCATCGTGCATGCACTTGAATTTATTCAGCTCGACGTGAAATAAAAAAAAAAATATTGCTCCAAGAATTTTTAGAGATTACCATCCATATCTGATTTTTCCTAATATTGTATCAAATTGAGATCCTGTTTGTACGATGCAAAATTATTTTGCTTAAAAAACTGAGGTTCTATTCTCGAGTAAAGTAAAATTGAATTTCTAAAATCTCTGCAAGAAGATGGGAATATCCGAGGAATTTCTATTGGAAAATTTTATTCGTTGCTTTCGAGACGAATCAGTCTTTGTCGTATGGTATTCTTATTTTTTATTTTCTAACAAAAGGACAATATAAAAATTGTAGGTAAGAAAATTGAAGAAAACAGGGTATCTGTGTAAGAAAATTGAATACATTGTTTGAAGGAAGAATGAGCTGTTAGTAGGTCGCGATGTTTTCAAATAGTATGCTTGTAATTCTTCGTGTTTTCGTGTCGTTGTAATAAAGCGAAACGCACGGTATTTCCATGGATATAATGCACCGGGCTACTGGACCGTGGAAAATCCGGTCGGTGAATTCGAAATGCTCGACGAGAGCTTGGAATACAGTGGAAAAATTACTTCCGGTTCAGGGGGTTGTTCCTTAGGAAAATCTTCCCTCGGAGATGGCGACAGTAATCTAACCTGGCCATCTGATTCTTCGCCTACTTTCTTCCTGTATTCACTTTCTTTTCCGGATGTTTGAACGAGAAGAAGAATAATCCTAATTGNTATTTATGTTAATTAGAAGCGAGGACGCCTGTGGGACAGGGTTGAAACACTGCTAGAGACACTCGAAGATGCAATTGCCTGCACTGCAGCGTAGTTCTTGGCAAAACAGAATTAATTCGAGTCACTCGTTCCCTTTCCTTCTCTCTCTCTCTCTCTTTTTGTCTATCTCTCTTTCTGCTTGCACTCTGGCACGCGTGAAGTATACTCGAGGCTCTAACGAAGCGGAATTAACGACAGAACTATCGGCTTTTCGCAACTTTGACGTATCCTTTTACGGGGGTAGTAAAGTCTTGCTTAGTAGGAACGAGTCGATGCCTCGTTCTTGTTACGATTAATCGGGTTACATCGGTTACGGCCGTTTCTACGAGCTTTTACGGTTCGCAGGGACGTTGAGCACGGCGTGGAATGTAGGTGATGATAGTAGGGGAGGAAATCGGAGGATTTTTGTGAGTTTAAGGGGTGAATATTTGTGTGGATTTTAGTTTAGTACGATAGTTAGATGTTTTGCGTGATTTGGAGAATTTTAGGATAAATGAAAAATTAAGAATCGAAGAACGATGGAAATTAAACAATTTTTATTAATTTAAGGGGTTAATATTTATGTAAATTGTTAGTGGAATATGATAATTGGATGTTTAGTGTGATTCGGAGAATTTGAGGATAGATGAAAAATTAACGATCGAAGAACGATGTAAATTAAACAATACTAATGAATTTAAGGGGTTAATATTTATGTAAATTTTAGTGGAATACGATAATTAGATGTTTAATATGATTTTGAGAATTTTAAAGTGGATGGGTACTTCAGAGTTGAAGATCAATGGAAATTAAACAATTCTAATGAATTTAAGGGGTGAATATTTATCTAAATTTTAGTGGAATACGATAATTAGATGTTTGATGTGATTTGGAGAATTTTAAAGTGGATGGGTACTTAAGGGTTGAAGAACAATGAAATTAAATGATTTTTGTGAATTTAAAGGGTGGAAAGGTATGAAAAATTCGAGGAGTTACGCAGAGTTGGATAGAGTAAGCTAATTAAATGTTTGTGTTAAGGGTGGTCAAAGAACCGAGGGTTAAAAAGGAACGGAAATTAGATGATTTTTGTGAGTTGAAGGAACGGAAAGGTACGAAAGCTCGAGAGGAATCCTGTGAAACT
>SMSQ01019595.1:6549-48895 GCA_019453375.1 Ctenoplectra terminalis | reverse complement strand
GTGAGTTTAAGGGGTGAATATTTGTATAAATTTTACTGAAATATGATTATTGGATGTTTTGCGTGATTTGGAGAATTTTAGGATAAATGAAAAATTAAGGATCGAAGAACGATGGAAATTAAACAATTTTTATTAATTTAAGGGGTTAATATTTATGTAAATTGTTAGTGGAATATGATAATTGGATGTTTAGTGTGATTCGGAGAATTTGAGGATAGATGAAAAATTAACGATCGAAGAACGATGTAAATTAAACAATACTAATGAATTTAAGGGGTTAATATTTATGTAAATTTTAGTGGAATACGATAATTAGATGTTTAATATGATTTTGAGAATTTTAAAGTGGATGGGTACTTCAGAGTTGAAGATCAATGGAAATTAAACAATTCTAATGAATTTAAGGGGTGAATATTTATCTAAATTTTAGTGGAATACGATAATTAGATGTTTGATGTGATTTGGAGAATTTTAAAGTGGATGGGTACTTAAGGGTTGAAGAACAATGAAATTAAATGATTTTTGTGAATTTAAAGGGTGGAAAGGTATGAAAAATTCGAGGAGTTACGCAGAGTTGGATAGAGTAAGCTAATTAAATGTTTGTGTTAAGGGTGGTCAAAGAACCGAGGGTTAAAAAGGAACGGAAATTAGATGATTTTTGTGAGTTGAAGGAACGGAAAGGTACGAAAGCTCGAGAGGAATCCTGTGAAACTGGGAATAGTGAGGTAATTGAATGTTTGGTCTGATTCGAAGAAATCGAGGGAGGTTGTAAAATCAAGCGTCGAAGAAGAAAGGAAGTTGGACGATTTTTGCGAAGGGTGAAAGTTTATGTAGAATCGGTTCGAAGAAGGTAATTGAATATTTGGTACGATTTTGAGAAAGCGATGATAGTTAAAAAGTTGGGAACAGTCGACGAAAGAAAATTTTATGATTCTTATGGATCTAAGGGGTGAAAAAGTAACGATGGAGATAAAAGGTAGTTACAAACTTCTGAGCTGTGGAAAAAATACTGAATCGAGTGATTTCTTGGAATCGAGGTTGCGCGATGTGATTTCTAGTAAAGCGTGGATCTGAAAGTTCTTGTGAACTTAAAAAATTTATGCGAGTCAACAAATAGAAGAACTTCTACTAATTTGTACCAATAATTCCAGTAACTTCGAGCACAAAAAAAAAAGAAAAAAGTAAAAAAGGACTTGAGAGATAAAGAAAAAAAGAAAATAAATTCTCGTATTATTAAAGAATGCCCTGGTAAACAAATTGTATAATTTTTCTCGAACTTCTTGCATCTTATTCGAATGCAACGCAACGGAGAACTCTTCATTTGTACTTTTCATCCCCTTTCACCCCCATTTTCCTCACACTTGTAACTCATCTTGTTGAGAAACGATAACAGCGAAATATCTTGACGCAAAAATTACTTCCGTAAGCACTTAGTAAGTGCAATTTATTTCAGCGACACGAGCAGGTAAAAAAAAAAAAAAGAAAAAAAGAAACGAGAAAAGAAAAAAAGGAAGGAGAGAAGATAGAAGAAAATGTCAGGTGGCTGGGCTAAACGAATAAGTCGGGTGCGCCTGTAATGCGAATAGTAATTCAATTTCCGTAGCGTAATAGAAATTGCTTTGAGGATTATATGATTTTGCCAGATTTAACAGCCCCGCCAGACTTTCTCCTTTCTTGTCCATATAAATTTTCGATCACGCCTATACTATTGATCTTTGTAAAAAAAAAAAGGACTATACATTGCGCTAAAAAATTGATAGGAAAAAAAAATTAAATTCCATAAGTTTGATATTAGATAAGTATCAAGGGTTAGGTCCTTAGAAATAATTTTTTGAGACACGTTAGGCGTCTTCTGGAGCTCGGACTTCATTTCTAAACGACGCTCCATTAAATTCTGAAGTGTTTAATATTTTTGTCGCCATTGACAGTGAAAAAGAAGTACTTTTATTTCTGTGAATGTTAAAAGTTAAAATCGTACGATTTTAAATGAATAAGAAAAAAAGAAAAAAAATGAGAGAACGCTTTGAAGTAATCATAGTTTTCTTTTAAGAAAATAATTATAAATACAAATATGAGGAAAGATTTTAAGTGATGTTTAAAAGATTGGAAAATTTGTGATTAAATCGTGTTCAACAGTGTGTGTTAAATAAAATACTCAGTAGTATATAAGAAGAGTGTATGAAAGAGTGATTTGGCTTAGGAAAAATCGCCTGCTAAGTAACGAGCATGGAGAAGGATTTTCTCGAGGAGCGATTTCTCGTTTATCGTTCGTCTCGCTCTGGGGAATTTCCACAGCATTGAAAAGCGCGTTATGAAACGCGAAAATCCTCCACTGTATCCCGACATACACTTATTTTATCTCAAACGATAAAGAAAGAGATCGTAAAAGGCTTCTTTGAATAATAAAAAAAAAAAAAGGAAGAAAACTATTAGATAATATCGATTTGACCCAGTGTAATTGAGAGTTTATATTAGAATAGGGGTTTGAGGTGCCATTTGAGGTGCCGTTTTCATCCAACTTTAGTAGAATAGTCCGATGAAGGTTCGGGTGTGATTTTTATGGGTTCCAATTCGAGGTGCAGCGGATTCTACCATCTTTACGATTCTTTCCCTGCATTTTATCGAGTCTCAGAGGTTTATGTGACTAGATTTCTTCTTTTGTGTAGGACGCTTTAGCGTAACCTTCGAATTAATGGTATCTGGAAGATTTTATGTATTATTCCAAACAAACTCACCGATAGCTCAACCAAGCTCGATCAACATCCTTTTTTTTATCGTCTAAAACTAGCTATAAAAATAATTTTCTCCTCAACTTTATTTACTACGCTGAAAAAAGTCCGTTGATATTCTTTTGCACTCTTTTCTACCCCAAACTCACCTGAAATCAGCTTAAAAAAAATCATCCTTGTGATCTTATCTACAACTCCAAGAATACTCCATCAAAAAAACTTTTTCTATTATCTCGCTTGAAAAATAACCCCAAAGAATTGTCCACTTTTTAATTTTATATGCCGCTCTAAGAAAACTCTATCCACTTAAGAGTACCCAGAAAAAATAGAAACATCTTTGCGATCTTATTCGTTGCTGCAGGAAAACAGCGTGAGAAAACAATTTCACCCTCTGTCGTTTTAAAACCAGGCAGAAAAAAAAATTATTTCCTCTTTCGCGTTATCCACCGTTCCAAGAAAACATCCCTTTCTGTCTACCCGAATCCATTTAAAACTACAAAAAAAAAAGAAAACAAAAACCTGGTTATCTTATTCATCGCTGCAAGGAAACAGTGAGAAAAAACCGTTTCGCCCTCTGTCATTTTAAAACTTGAAAAAAAAAAAAGATTTTCTCTTCCATGTTATCCACCGTTCCAAGAAAACATCCCTTTAAACCCTCTCCTACCTAAGACCAGCAAAAAAGAAAAGAATCATCGCTTCCACCTTATCTGCCGCGCGCCAAACTTGCCAAGAAAACCACAACTCAGCACTCTTAATCCTGAAACCAGGAACTCGAGTCTTCCAAACAACCCCGAAAGTTTTCTCATCCCCCGTCCGACTTCATCGTTATACAATTAGGCGTCTGAATCTCCACCTGTTCCCTCGTTTGCTCTCTTCCAATGTTTAATATCGACGAATTGGTCGGAACGCAAAGGCAAGGACGATTAAAAATGAACGCCGGGGTGTTGAGGCCTTTAAGAAGGAGAGAAAGAATGGCGGAGGGTGGCGTTGCAGATCGGGGTAAAAGCTGTGGACTGCTCTATTGTGCGAAACTGTGTCACAGGGACTCGGTACGCCGTTCGTAAGGCAAGAGAGCAAAGTGAAGAGCGGCTCTCGCCGTCCATTTTTCATCTCCAAATGATTTCTGCGTCTTATCATTGTGAACGAAACACTTCTGTTCGGGTTCCGCTCAGGAATGAGAGGGGATGGGAAGGATCGTTGCGTCCTGGTGGAAAATCGGAGCTGTCCGGTATAGTGCTGCGCGAAAATCTTAGATCGTTCGTGTTATTGATATTATTGGTATTATAGTGGCTATTTGTCGATGCTGTATGAAAATTAATTTTTATTTAATTACTTTAATAGATAATAGATAATAGATTTAATAGATATATTTTTAATAAATATAATTCATTTTTATTTTTAAATTTTTAGACGTTGTTTTATTTGGTTTAGATATATTTTGGAGAATTCTGTGAGAAGCAAATACCTCGTTTAAATGTACAGTAAGGAACAGGCGATTTTTGTTTAACTGTACTAAATGGAAAATAAGAAAGGTGGTAGGGAATGTAAAATGAATTTATGGAAAATTTTTAAATAAAATATCAACGATTTATTAGATAATTTAAAATAGTCCTGCTCCGATTTCTATTCCGATGAATTATTTCTTTCTCTTTCCGTTCTTGTTTTGACATGGAAGTTACGAGCCCTCTTTTATGATCGGATATTTCGAGAATATTTTTTTATAGCTTTAATTTATGTTCTCGGTGCATCGAATTAGAATTATAATCGAAGAATAACGTTTCGTATATAACTGTCGCGAGATTTAATCGTTTAATCATTATTATGCTTATTACTTAAATCTCCAAATAGAGCTTGTCAAAATTGAGTTAAAATAATTTTCCTTCCAATTTAACTATCGGTATAAAATATTCTGGAGCTGATTTGTATCTCGATAAAATTTCGTTCGTCTCCTAGACAGGTAATTATCGTTTCAAATATAATTTCACTGCAAATCCAGGGAATTCTATTTTTCATATCAGCACGCGTTGCTCGTGTCGTTTCCATTAACTGTTCCCCGACAGAAAGTCCCAGAAGAAAAAAATCCAATGGTGTCAGGTCAGGTCAGGTCAGGTCGGTGTTCTATTATACGCTTAGCTTTTTTCAAAAAAAGATTGCATATTGTTCGATAAAAAAAAAAGGGTCGACCTTGAATGCTGAATAACCAATTGGAGTCTAAAAAAAAAAACTGAATTGCTGGTACGTCCCTGATTAAGTCATCGTTGGAGACCTTTTCTCCGTTGTTTCTAATTATTAACATATTGATCTGTAATAAATTATGTAACTTATTTCATCTTGCAATCGAGATAATTGATGAAGAAATTTTTTAAAATTAAATTTAAAAGAGAAGAAGAGAAATATTCGTAGGATCTTTCTCGGAGTTGCTTCTTTTAAATTTTTCCTATGTTTAGATTAAAAGGAAAATGATAAAGGTAGATTCAATATTATTAATCAAATATTCGCTAAATTATACGGTCTCGAATTTGTATATTAAAGTAGCTAAAATATTTTTTAAAAATGCCATACTGATCGGAGCTAATGGAAAACAAAGTTTGTGTTATTTCAGAGAAGAGAGTCTCGCAGAGGAGAGGGAAAAAATAGAGACGAATGTCTTCAGTAGGCAATAAATTTAGCCTAGCCTCGGTTTCATCTAAGAAAACTCGTCGAACTCGATATAGAAACCTTCAAACATTGAAAATCTCTATTCATAGAATAATTCAATATTCCGAAGCAAAAAATTAATGCTAGGGGAACGAATAAAAATAACAGATTTAAATTCTATTTAGAATAAAAATAAAAAAGATTTAGATTCCATTTAGAGTCCTATTTTTTGTGTATTTATTTTATTCGAGTCTCCGTCGTCGAATAATATTTCTAAATTAATATAATATTTATATTTAAAATTTCACCGATATCAAATTAACGGACTTGGAATATTTTGATACAGTTTTAAAAATATGTTAATAAATTTTTTATTATATCTGTTAAAACGGTGCACAGTTGGTATAATTTATAGAAAGAAAAAAAAATGGGCCAACGAAATAATTCGTAAATACGATTTCTCTATTCAATCTCCGAAAAGTGTGTCACAGTGTTGTCCGATATTTTCCGTCGCGTTTCACCAGGTAAAAACAATAGTTGGCCGCGCAATTAGCGTGCCGCCTTTCCTTCGCATTATTCTCGAAACCAATTAACGGTCCGTTGATTCGGGAACCGCGTATTATGAGCTTGAAAAGACCGATGAAGCACCGAGTGGCTGCCCCGATACTCTCGATCACGCGAAAATTGTCAGCCACCCCTTCACCCCCATCCTTTAACTGGACAGGACGCTGTTGCGGTAAAAAGTCGAATGCTTGAATACTGGCTGCGCTTTAAAAATATAGTCGCAGGCATCGGTCGGAAAAATTAACTCGATATTGTCATTTAACACATTAATTCACCGATCTTTAACTTCATCCCTCTTTCACCCTCGCATCTTATTTTTCACAACTTTTTACTGTACGTGAGCATTATGATACCATTTTGTAAATTTTATCAGTGTCCGTAGCTTGACTCAACGTTGTAATTTAAGTTAAGACACAAGGTTGGAACACTGAATTATAATATTAAACAATGCTAACTAATAAACTTAAATAACCCTAAATTAAATTTCGAGAAGATCTAAGTAATTTAATATTGCTATTTAACACTCTAGCTCACCGATCTTTAATTTCATCCCCTTTTCACCCTCCTATTTTATTTTTCACAGTTTTTTACTGTACATCAGCATTATGATATCACTTTTGCAAATTTAATCAGTGTCCGTAGCTCGAGTCAATGTTGCAATTTAAGTTTATTAGTCAGTATTACGGTTTAATATTATAATTCAGTGTTGCAACCTTGTGTCTTAACTTAAATTACAGCCTTAAATTAAACTTCGAGAAGATTTAATTAACTTAGTATCACAAGTTAACGCTCTAGCTCGGTCTTTAACTTCGTCCCTTTTTCATCCTCGTGTTTTATTTTCCATAGCTTGTTATCATACATATCATGATCGTGATCCAATTTTCTTTTCGTTTAGTTTCTGCAGGTTTTCGAGAAGCGTCTGATGTGTGGTCGTTTTTTAAATTTTCGTTATGAAAAAAAATGGTGGTCTCTCGAGTAATGTTCCTTTTTTCCGGAAACGGATGCTCGATTGGACGTTCTTTCAGCGTCCAGTCGACAGCGCCATTTTTCTCACTCAACACTGATGAACTCTGATCAACCTTCATCGTCCTTAATTAAACGCATCAGTGTCAAGATGTCCGTCCGAGACAATTGCGGCCTTTAAATGCGCAGGCACGCGAAGTCAAAGTTCGTTTTATCGAAAAAAAATAATTTCATGCAAAATTTATTCTATTTTCCTGGGAATCTACCGTGCAAAAATAAATTAGAAAAAATTTTTTTAGGATCCTCTTAAAATCTTCTCTTCCAAGAAATAAAAATGATAGGTGTTCTAAAAAATACATAACGCGAGGAAAACAAATCTTGATCTACATTTTTTACAGAAAATCATGAAAAATCTTCCAAATTTAAAGAATTTCTCCAGTTTTTATAGAATTATAAAAATTTATATAATTTCTACGAGAAATTACAAGCCGGCCATTTTGACCGCTTTGGTAGTTTTACTGTTAAATAAATCGTCAAACGATAAAATGGAGAGATCTTTAATTTGTTCCTTTAATCCTTTTCCAACGTGCTGCCCATAATTTTATCTATTATTTATTACTTCCGTATATTAATTTCTCCTTTATTATTCAATGATACCGAGTTCCAGTTGTCGCACAGTTGCAAACACGGTTGGCTGGGCGTTAAGTTATAAATTCGTTCGGGTCTCCGATAAATTTCCATCGGCCCTCAATTTTCCATAAAACTTAAATCCAACTGCTCCTGATTCACCTCACCCTCTGTTCCGATAAAATCCTCTGCGATAGATCAGTTTTCACTCTCGCGTCGCGATAATCAATTTGGAAAAATCCAGTCTCTGGAACTGATCATCCAGCAAAGAGCCAGAAACGTCAGAGTCGACGTTTTAATTGTTTCGGCTGGAAATTCGGTCGCGGGGGTGGTTTATAAACTGGGTCACAGGTCGAACGTCCTCTGCGGACGTGTATGCGGATACCGATATATTTTTCCCGGCGGGGGAAAGTTTTTTGGATGTCTGCCAACAGGGTGGCTCGATCTCGTCGACTTGTTGCTGATCCATGACTCTGATCCAATTAGCGATCGATCCCCTCGAATCACGCAATTTTCGGCTCTCCGTTCGACTTCTGCTCTTTTTCTACATTTTTTTTCTTTTTTTTTTTTAGGGTTAGATCGAAGGGTAAAATATAGGGTACTAATTTGTCGATGAGAAATATTTTTGGATGAACGGATTTTTTTGTTTTTTTTTTGTGCTCTTGATTCGGTTATTCAAAGAATTTTAGATAATTTTAGGGGATGGAAAATATAAAATGCTAGTTTTATGATGAGAAATATTTTTGGACGAATGCATTTTAATTGTTTGTTGTATTTTTCATTTATTTATTTATTTATTTATTTATTTATTTTCTTTGTTATTTTGGCAAAGGATTTTTTGGAATTTTGGATTAGCAGATTTCATTCTATCGTTGTCTTGCGAAAGTGATAAAATTGGTGTAATTATCCAGAAAGTTTTGAGTAACGTTAAACGATAAGAAACATAGGATGCCAATTTTTCAACGATGAACATTTTTCGATTATTAAATTTCACTCCTTCTCGTTCCCTCGTAGAAGTATTAAAAATGATTTAATTGCTCGGAAGAATTGCAGTTAAACTTGAGTAACGTTATCGGGGATGAAATACGAGATACTAATTTTGTCGCGCGAGGAATATCTTTAAACCAGCGGATTTCATTCTTTTATAATCTCGCCAAGGGGTTGTAAATATGGTTCGATTGTTTCGGAGGTTTCTGGGTTACGTCCAACGTACGTAACGCTTAATTTAATTTAATTTAATTTAAACAAGCGCTTACACTTTCCCATGCACGATCTACCGTCCTAAGTAGCTTAAACCTGAAAATAGAGCTTTCAGATCGAAAGAACTTAAGGATTCATGAGAGAAGAAGAGAAGCTGCTTCGTCGACACCCTTCTTTTCTTTTTTCCCCCCTAGAGCTCGTATCTCGCGACTCTCTTTATGTCACTCATCCTGTATATTAATTCCAGACGAAACAGGGTTAATTGCAGTCCGCGAGCAATCAAGTATACAGTCATAAAATTCTTGACCTGCATGCATAAAATCGCTTTGATCAGGAATTCGAAGAAGCTGGACATCCTGGTCGCTGTGTTACGAGTTTCCAGCAGGTTGCTTCTCTTGTTCCTCTCGTCGCTCTGCTTTGTTCGAAACTCGAGATTGTTCGCCGAGTATTGTTCGAATATTTGTGGTATCGGGAAAATTATGAACGGAACGTTTAAGATCTATCCTTCCATCTGGTTTTATTATAATCAGACTCGTTCCTAATAATATTTCGATCGCGTTACAATTCCAGAGAATTTCGAGACACGTTTTAGTTTCACGAATTTTACTAATATTTAAATTTTGCTTAAAATTTTCTAAAATTTTCTTGCTATTTCGGTTCCAATTCCAGTCTCTATTTTATCAAAGTTGGAACGTTTCGGTATTTCAATTTTCACTTCAGTTTCAAATGGGTCTAAGACTTTAATTGCATTGGAATTTTAATTTCATCGCGATTCCAATATTCGAATGCTTCGGTTCGACCGCGATTTAAATTTCTTAGCGTCCGTACACGTTGAAATTTCGCGCGTTTAAAAATGTCGATTCAACTGCAGCTCGACCACCCCAGTTTCGACATTCCAATTCGACAATAATCCCCCATTAACGACCCAATTCCCACCCGTTTCGACCCTAACACCTTCACGGACCCTTCGCGTCGCTCCAAGCGCATCTCCAACACCGAAAATTACCTAGGAAACCGTTCTAATATTTAATTATTCGACCGGTCTCCGTTCTCTCCCCCTTTCGTCGCTCTCACCCTTCCGTCTTACCGAAAAGAGACACCAACACAGAGGAAACCATGAGAGATCACGTTTGCTTGACGCGTGCAAATGGAATCGTTGAACTCGCAGAAGCGTCTTCCTTGCCGGAAGGGAGCAACTCTCGACACTTTAGATCCAAACCCCCCTAGATCTAGCTTGGAAACGCTTAACCTCTCTCCAGGGGCCGCATGTTTTCACAGAGGAGGGTCGGTTCGACTGAAAACACGATTCCGTTTTCTCGCGACTGTCGTTACTGGGGAAAATTATATATAATTATATTAGGTTGTCCCAAAAGTTTCTTCCGTTTTATTAATAAGTAATGGATACATAGTATTTTATGTTTTGCAGTATATTATTATTTTGTATGGGATTCATTTTGCGCTATCTTTTTCCTCCATCTCTTGTTTAACGAATAAGACTGAACGTTTATTTGAATATTGCTAGACGAAACCGCTACGCGAAGATAACGAAAGAAACTTTCGGGACAACTTTACGTGTTAGCGCTCGTTAGCGTACAAACATGATAGATCGTAGAATTGGAGTGTGCGTTTCGTATGGGGTGGATTAATCGCGAAGGGCTTTGATGTGAAATTTAGTCGGGTGGACGCAGATATTTTATTTTTCTATTTATTTATTTTTTTTAATTTGGTGTTTCGACTGAGGTGGATGTACTTGTTTTATTTCTTTTTTTTGTATTTTAATTGAAGGTGATAGGAGTATTTCTTTTTTAAGTCTAATTGAAGTGGATGGAAATGTGTAATCTTTTTTCTTTTTTTTTTTTTTTTCTTTTTTTTTTTGGTGTTTGAGAGCGTATTGTGGTAATTGATTGTTGCGCAGAGGGTGGCTTTGAGGGAACAAATTTGTGTATTCTTCCTTTTTGTAATTTGTTAGGGGCGAAAATTGAAACGTGCGAATTGCAGCTTGCATTCTGATGGATTAACTGCGTTCAACTGCAGAAATTATGCTCGATTACTAGAAGCTGTTCGGAAGGTATTAAACTGTTCGAAAACATAAAAAAAAGTGTAATAATACCGAAGAAATATATCCCATGTGTAAAAACTGTTTTACAATTATAAAAAACACACCGAATCACCCTAAAAAACTGTAAATCGCGCTTCTAAAATAGTTTCCAACAACCGCATCGTATCTCTACTTTCAATTACTTTAATGCTTCTAGAATTAAAATGGTGCAAAGTGCCCCTGAACATAAAATAAAAAAAAAAAAAGAAATACTGCGCGTTACACGACTGAAAAATTCCCCACAACTATTTCATATTTTTTAAACCGAACGCGCTTCTTTTAATTCTTTTAATTCTTTTAATGCTTCTTACTTAAACAAAACTTAAATCAAACGGAAAAGAAAGTTTCCGGAACGATTTCACATTTTTTCAAGACCTTTTAACAAATTGTCGATCTTGTTAATTTTAATGCGAGAAGATTCTTAAGTCGAAGAATGCGAATCGATGAAACGTCGTAACGTAAGATTCTCTTTAAGGCAAGAATGGTGTTCCACGGGTCTCGTAGTATCTTGAAAGAGATGCGGTAGCGTAAGCGGTCCCATTCATAAACCTAAAATCAATGACGGATTGGTAGAAAGAAATTCGCGGTCGGGGATTGGACGTGCTCTGTCGCCATGATGGTAACGTTGGCCAATCCCTGCGCTCGCCTTGTTTTCCACAGCTCGTGCACTCGTGGCCGACTCTCTCTTTCTCTCTCCGTTTCCCTTTTTCCGGCTTCTTTGTCTATCCTCTCTCCTTTTGTTCTTGAATCTCCTTCATTCTCATCCTCGTGTCTTTCTCCGGTCTCTGTTTGTCTCACTCTTCCCCTGTTTATTGTCTTACGGGTCTTCTTTAGGGTTTCCTTAATTCCTTCGCACTATAGTTACCCCCAGATTTTCCCTAGCACGATGTCAAATTTTTCTTACTACTTCCTTGCTATTTTTTTCCTAATTTTTACTATTTTTTCCTATTTTTTCTTCGATACTGTGAAATTTGTACCATCTCTCTAAGCTGCCACTCAGTTTTTTTTTTAACCCTTTCTCTACGGTGCTCTAAGGACTAAAAAGGGACTAAAAAATAGATACATTGTGCAATGAATTATGTTACAACACACTGAATGAAAATAAAAATAATTTCGTGCTATAGAAGATGTCCGTGTACATCTTTTTTTAAAGTTTTAGTAAAGGATTGTTCAACACTAAACCTACCGGCGATTGAAGTGGACCTAATTGCACCCTGAGAAATAAAAATAGGTGTTTTAAAAAAATACACAACGCAAGGAAAACGCGAATCTTTATCCACATTTTTCACAGAAAGTCACGAAAAATCTCCCAATTTGCATCATTGTAAATTTATAGAATTCCTACGAGAAATTACAAGCCGGTCATTTCGACCGCTTTGGTAGCTTTAGTATTAATTTCTGAGACCGTATATACACGCCCTTCGTAGCAAAAGCGTTAATTATTTACTGGTCGAACTAGTTAGAGAAGCAGCAGCTAATTCATAAGTTTAAAAATGAAATTTTTTTTTAATTATTCCCCAGTGTTCGCTTATTTGTCGAGTCACTTAGACAAATATAATCGCTTCCAAATATCGAATACGATTCGCATCTCAAAGAGTCGACACAGTTTCCACGAGAATCAGTGCGACGAAAAATTCCCCTTTCTAAAGCGGCGCATAAAACGCGTTCCAATTCTCATTATGACGAGTCCCCGGTGCCGCAATCCGGCGAGTTTGTCTAGTTTTTAAGACAAATGGCGCATTGCGTGCACCAGGCAGGCGCAGTGCGCTAGTTAAACGACGAACCGAAGAAACTTCGAAAGCGGACAGCCTCGACACGTGAATTCCACCGCGGAATATCTCTTCGATCGAACTGATTTGAATGCTTCGGACCACGTGATTCCTCCGGTTACGATCGATAATTCCTAGATATTTGGGGGATTCTCGTTCTAGGGAGATCGATCGGTCCTGGATCGCTTCAACGATTAATCAACTGATTCTTAACGATCGACGATCGGTTGGTTATCTCTAGAATTAATTGGAATTCACGGAACATACTTTCGAATGGTCGACTGGTAACAGGAAGTGACGGGATTGGAACGGGAGGTTTGGGTTAATTGAAGCACGAGAACGGAGAAATCAAAGGTTACTGAAATTTTATTAATGCAAATAATTACTTTAATCACTTATTTAATTGCTTACCCTTTAAAACCTGAAGTCGTTAAAAGTATCTCACGTTTTTTAATACACGTTTTTTAAGCACGAATGATTTTAAATAAATTCCAGTCGATGCGGTTGGTTTTTTAAGTCCACTTTTTAAACATCCGATACCGGACGTGTTTTTTTATATTTTTGCAGCCATCGGGTAAAAAGTTTGAAACGGAAGAATAAACGGAAGTTTTAAATAAATTCTTTTTGGTAAAAAAATAAAAAATAAAAATAAAGAATAACATATTCGTAATAGGACGAGTGAAAAGGAAATTTAAATTTGGTGGAATTATGTCAGGAAAAAGGGGGATTAATTTAAAGTGATTTACAATAACTATTACCGGTCGCTTAGGAAGGGGGAACCGGAAATACGACGTTATATTATTCCGCTGCTCTATGAAAAACTGGGTGAACCCTCGGGCTGGCTATCTTTCATTTACAAACAAAGGTTTAGGAAAAAGTTTTTGAAGCGAAGACAATAGAGGTGTGAGAAATGCACGCTAAATCCTCGATCCTTTTTTTACCTTTCCTTTTCTTGTCCTTTTTTCCCTTTTTTTTTTGCTATCATTGGTCGTGAGCGAAATTTCATAAGTTCGTAATTTAATCTCCTAGAAATCTTACCTTTTGATCTGAAAATCGGCAGTATTTTACGCATTTCTTTTGTACTTATGCCAGGGCGTTCTTTATGGCCAAAAGAAAAAAAAAGGAATTGTACAGCATAATAAAGTAAAATGGTTGAGAAAATTTAAAAAAGAAAATAAATTGACTGTCCGAAGTTTAATTAAGTTTGAAGCCCTGATTTTTTAATTACAAATTATAAAAAATCGTAAGCATCCATTTTTCCTTTCCTCGTCGCTGAAATATTTCTACGACGGAAATATTTTTAATCCCAATTTCAAGAATAAAAGAAATAATAAATAGCTTTTCTGCGGGGAAAAAAAAGAGAAAAAAAAGAGAAAAAAAATTGAAAACGCAAAGGAGCAAAAATTCAATTTTTAATTTCAATTTCAAGGAAGAAAGAAATGAAAAATAATTTTCGCAGTGCAACAAAAAATTTGCACGCACAAAGGAGTGAAAATCTAAGTTTGATAAAGATTTTAATAAAGAAGTAAAAAATAATTATCGAGCAATAAATAAGAAGTTGAGAAGCATAAAAAAAGAAGGTAAAGGTCCCCTTTTGTGATCCGCAGGTCAGCTCTAACTGAAAGCAAAGAGGAGCAAAACGTGGCGGATTCGGTGACCCCTCGGCTGTGACCAGAGGCGCACAGAGAATTAGGGCAAGGAAATGCGTGAATATAAAATAGTGGTGTTGGGCAGTGGAGGTGTAGGCAAGTCCGCCCTCACTGTCCAGCTTGTGCAAGGAATCTTCGTCGAGAAGTACGATCCGACGATCGAGGACAGCTACCGCAAACAGATCGAGGTCGACGGTCAACAATGTATGTTAGAAATCCTAGACACAGCCGGAACGGTGAGTTCTTTTTTTCTTTTTCTATCTCTATGTTCTTCCTTACACTATTATTTTAACCATTATTTAAAGTCTCAAACATATTTAACACTAGATTTACGGGGATTAATTGAACCATTTTACGGGTACATTGAACTGTGCTTTTTTTGTAATAACATTAGTTCATTTTATTTGAAATTAATAGGTTTTCATTCGCACAGATTTAGTTAGTACGTTCCTTGCATTTAAATTCTATTTTGAGTGTACATTTTCTACACTAGAAATCCGTCAAATTGACGGGTTCCGTAAATCTAGTGTTAACACTTTGCACTCGAAGACTTTTTTTAAGTTTCAAAGGGTTATCGCGAAAACTTAAAGTGTTTCTTCTTTTTTTCTTTGGGAAGAAAAAAAAAGAAAATGATAAATGTTTACGATCTCTTATTTATTTGGTTAATTGACTTTTATCTTAAGATAAAAGAAGCGTTTTAAATGATGAAAATATAACGTCTAATTAAAAATATAATCTCCGAAGAAAATTATGCGCTATCATCGTAGCGGCGCCAGCCGAGTGCAAAGGGTTAATTTTACACTGAGTAAAAGAAAATACTGATATCTGCAAAAAAGTAAATTTTGTACAGAAATTAATTTCCAAAGACACTGTTAAAAATCATCTGAAAAGAAATCCACGCAAAAATGATGTAACTCTTGTTTCAAAACATACTCCATAATTTTTATTTTGTCTTTTTCAATTTTTAAGTCCAGAATTATTTGATTTCATTTTGACAAATTACTAAAAAAAAGATAAGATACGTTAGCTACTTGTTTCAAGTTACAATTGAGAAAGCCACAGTCCCTCTATCTAGTCTTAAACAAAAGGGTAATAAATTAACAGAATCCTCTTCCTGTCCACAGGAACAATTCACAGCCATGAGGGACCTTTACATGAAAAACGGCCAGGGTTTCGTGTTAGTGTACTCGATAACGGCGCAGTCGACGTTCAACGACCTGCAGGACCTCAGGGAACAGATCCTGCGGGTAAAGGACACAGATGACGTGCCTATGGTGCTGGTGGGCAACAAGTGCGACTTGGAGGACGAGAGGGTGGTGGGCAAAGACCAGGGCGTCAACCTTGCCCGGCAATTTAACTGCGCGTTCATGGAGACCTCTGCCAAAGCCAAAATTAATGTTTACGATGTGAGTAGTAGGTGGCCGTCCTCTGCATCAACCTCTTTACCTTTTGTCCCATGGGTGTGGTTGGTGAAGCTGTGCCGATTCATTGTTCTTTGAGAGAAAGAATTTTGTGGAAGGACAAGTGGAGTAAATTTAATGTATCATGAAATGTATAAAATAGTTCTTTGATGTTTGTTACAACTCATTGTGAAAGAAAAATGATTTATGCGTGCAGGAAGTACTTCAAACATGTTTTCTTATGTTTAGGAATGTTTTTTATTTAAATTCAAAGAAAGAAATTGGAAGGAAAAAATTGTATTTAGTATTCTAAATATTGGAATATTTGATGAGAGAAAGGATGCTTCCACAGGATTGTTGAAAAATGTAGCAAGAAACATGTTCGTTCGCTGGAGTAAAGTTTTATCTGTATCGATTATGGTGGACCATCGATGGCCCGCATGGCATGGTACATGTTGAGCTTGTAGTTTGAAATGAACTATAATTAAGTACAATGGAGTAGAACATAGATAATGCATGTCAAGCTGTGCAAGGTTCTGCGAGGAAAAAGAGAGAAAAAAAAAATAGTTGTTCTTACAAAATAACAGTAGTTGCTCGAGTACAGGCCATTGTTGGTTTTTAATTAATGCTAGGTGTGGGAGTTCAAGACCGTTATGAGAGCTGAGATATTCTAATTGAATGTGGGAATGCAATCGCCTAAGTGTGGGAGTGTGATTCGCACGTTGCTGTTCTCCATTTATTTTTCATAATTTGTACAGTGTGACTCGCAATTTACGATCTTCCTCGGAGAAAAAAAAATATATATATATATATATAAAAAAAAAGAATAAAAATGACAAGAACCATTTAAAACCTGTTCCCATTATCTTAATTAATTTCTTCTTCCATAAAAAGCCATTCTTTTCATAAACACTTTTAAGAGAATTTTTATCGAGTCTCTGCTCCTGGAATTGCTTGGAATTATTTTTAAACCGTTCTATAATGTAAAAGTCTGATGTCCAGATATTTAGTGACTACAATGATTGTTTTTCTCTACAGACATTTCTCTGTTAGTTTCACCGCGAAAGGTTTTGTCTCTGTCGAGACAGGTTTCTAAAGATTCCATGGTGAACTGTACTTCATGCAGTTCTGAATAACTTCTCCTCCCCAGAGAATTCATCTCTGGTTTGCTGCGTTTGATTACTTTTGTGATTTCGTTGGTCCGGGAACTACAATTCAGTTGTATAATTGGAGACACGGTTTTCTTGGTCCTTTTGAAACTGGAATACATTATGCTTGCTTGTGTTTGTTGTTTGTAAAAGCGTGAAACAGTGTTTCTTTGGTACGAATAAAATGGAATTTAAGACGTCGAGGGTGTTAATAATTGTTTGGAGGAATAATTAAGCTTCCGTGGATTATTTTAAATAAATTTTTATTTACATACATACATCAACTTGGGTAGAGAATTTATTTTCACGAACTTCCACACTGATCTTACTCTTCTACCAATAGGAACAAAATTATTCCATGGAAACATCTAATCTTTTGTACTATCACAGTTAAAACGAAGATTAGTTCTACCTGCTTAATAGACAGAGAATTTTCAAGTTGTAAAACACTAGGACAAACGCTGTTCGCAAAATAATCATAAATCCCATTTGTATACTTTCATGTGCAGCTTCCCAATTCTTCCTCTTTAAGGTGCATGAAATTTTAATCTTTCACATTCCAATACGACATAAATAAAACCTACTGATCACATAAAATCATCCCTGTTGTAGGTCTTCTACGACCTGGTGCGACAAATCAACAAAAAGTCACCAGAGAAAAAGGTGAAGCAGAAAAAGAAATCGCTGTGCCTACTTCTGTAAGGTAGATCTAGCAGAAGCCCGTACTCTCCTGCATGAACAAATTCACATAAAAAGGGAAATAAAATCAACCAACATCAACCAGCAACAAATCCGGACACAACCAGCGGATGACACAGGGGTTCAGGTGATCATGAAGCTAACTAAACCTAGTTGACAAGGAGGGGGCTGATGAAATCACAAGTAAATAGAAAAAGAAGGGGAAGGTACGAGGAACACTCAGGAAGAAGTCATAAAACACCAAGGAAAAGAAGGAACAAAAGAATAGCGTGACAATGAGAGATAGGGATGAGAGAGCGCGCGCGAGAGAGAGAGAGAGTGTGAGAGAGGGAGAGAGTGGACAAGGTTGAAGAGAATAAAATAGAGAGAGAGAGAGAGAGAGAGAGGGAGGGGGATGAAACAGCGAGTAAAAAAAAAGAAAAAAAAACTAATAATATTGTATATACGTTGGTCCCGGGGTGGCTCGTGTGCACGCGTAAACGCAGAGGCGCACAAAGAGTTTTTTTAGTGTTAACGAGACCCCGTGGCGTCGGTTATCATTGTAGTAGGAGTTTTGCATTAAAGAAAACACAAGACAAAAAAAAAAAAAAAAAAAAAAAAGAAGAGAGAAGGAAGAAGAACAAGTGGGGAAGAAAAAAATATGATTAATTAATGATAGTATATAAATATATATATATATAAAAAAAATATATAAATATATATTTAGGAGCAAAGAATGGTAAAGCAGAATGGAAAAATGTTTGGACGTGCGCGTGCGCAGGCCACCAGCCTCCATGCATCGCCCGCCGCGCACCTCTCTCTTATA
This sequence comes from Ctenoplectra terminalis, assembly GCA_019453375.1. Lineage (NCBI taxonomy): Eukaryota > Metazoa > Arthropoda > Insecta > Hymenoptera > Apidae > Ctenoplectra > Ctenoplectra terminalis. The sequence goes on along the minus strand of SMSQ01019595.1, from coordinate 30,607 downwards.
TATATATATATATATTATATATAATAATTATACATAGACGGTACACACACACACACATAATGAGAAGAAAAAAGAAAACACACAGACAGACAGACACACACACGAATGATTATTATTACTATTATTATTATTATTAATTATTATCGAAGCATCAAAATATTCATAAGTTATATCAACCGTTTGTTTCTTGAACAATATATGTTTTTTCTATATCTCTCCGTATTAAAGCAAATAATAAAAAATCTCTCAGTGAATGTTAAGAAAAAGATAAAAAAACGATACAAAGAAAAAGCCCAGGTTGACTGGTGTTCTCCTCCTCATTGCTACACCCAGACACCTCTTTTTTCTCCCTTCTTTTTGTTTTGTGGTTTAAGTTCATATTTTTAGCCTTTTCGCAATAAATATTGTTCGAGGTATATAACTTATTGAAACGAAAACTCCTGTGAACTTGCACCACCACTTGCCTTCTCAACATCTTAATATATCTATTTCTTTTTTAAATATTTTAAGCGTTTTCGTTGTCTCTTTATATCTAGCAGAATATATATTTTCGCATATAATGCTAAATAATGCCTGTGCATCGACGCTTCTTCACATTCAGGCCCCTTTCATGCACCCGCCGTGTGCGATCTAAAGAAACAGGTCCAAGATTTATCGAAACTACTTTATGAACCAGGACAAAATAGCCAATCAAGCAAAGAATGGAACTTTATTGAATTAAGAACAATCTATTACATAATCAATCATCTCGAGAAGTTATCACAAGCCAATACATCCATCATCCGGCAACGTCTGCACAGAAGAGGCCTCATTGAGCACATCCAAAGAAAAACCCAGTGACCTGTACCATCAACTACAATTCCATGCACCATAACATCATGACAACGGTAAACCCACTCAGAACAACCCCATAGGAAGCTTCCCTCCACGCGGTGGAGTGACTGGTCATGTTACAACAATTATTCATCGCCTCTTCAAGAATCATCGGATAGTATTCGTTCCAGAAAGCCAGCGCTTTGTAATCCACAGCAGTGGAATCGCTCATATCGATGTTCTTGTCTATAATCAGGATCCCTGGCTCTTCTTCAGTGTAAGGTTCCCATTTAACATTATTCAAGGATGGATTGCCAGCTCTGGCGAAGCTAGCCAGCATTGTCATCACCACCTCAGCCATCTTCTTGTCAGCGAAGTTCCATTGGACAGAACTACCGGACGTCACGGGAAGACCCCAGACGAATGGAAGCTCAAACATATGTGGAACCCCGGCCCACTCAGGCACATCTTTACTAATAGACTTGGACCTATAGTCAAACCTGTAAACGAACGCTGTCTTCTCCTTGGCCACCTTGCCAGCCAGCAATGTTAAGCCAGCTGCAAAATTCTTTTCCGTTTGTAGGTCCAAGTACCTGTCTCTGAGCACACCTTGATCCTTGCTCGGTGGATGAGGCTTGTAGAAGAATAGCACTGCTTCGGACACCATTTCTGGCTTCAACACGCAAGTACTATTGTCTTCCGGACTCTGGACCAGCGATACAAACTCGTCAGTGATAAGCGTCTCAAAGTTGCTGTACGAAAGCTTGCCATCTGCGTTCCCCTTGCTTAGAGACTCCATATAGGCCAACGCCTGCTCGTTGTTTGTGTATCCAACAAGTAGAGGAACAGTGTTCAAAGTACCACTGTCTAATGCGTCTTTTGGATGCGTAGGTAGAAACGGTTCCGTGGAGTTGTTGGTCTCGTAGTCGACAATGGGACCCCAGGTCTCTATGTCTGAGGACTCCCTGACGAGGATGTTCACGTCCACTCGACGGAGACATTCCATCAACGCTGACGTGGGCCGTCGATAGCAACCAAACTTTTCAGCGATGATGTCGACTACTGGTAGTTCAGTTTGAGGAGATCCCACGGAACTTACCGCATCCCCGCTCATGGCAATGGCCTTGGAGAACTTGCCTCTGCTTAAGGGACTCACCAAATGTAGACCAACGCTTATAGCACCGGAACTGTGTCCATAAATCACCACGTTGGATGGAGAACCACCGAAATGCTGAATCTTCTTCTGGATCCAGTCCAGAGCTGCTATCTGGTCAAACATGCCATAATTCCCTGGAGCCTCTGCGTCAGTGGTTGTGAAGAAGCCGAAGATGTTAAGACGATAAGCCACAGTGACCACCATGATCTGGAGATTAATTAGATTGTTAGCATGTTAGGGTTAGAAATTCTAAGGAGCTTCTTTTTTGAAGATGTGCGAGAGGCAATATATTGTTACAGTTAGGCTAAGAGTTTGGAAGTTACATGTTCCTTCTTAGAGGGGTTAGGGTCGTTTAACTGCCAAAGACTGCAGTTCATATTTTCTGAACCAATTTTTTTGTTTTTAACCTTCTGTAGATCAGACTTGGAAAAAAAAAAAGAAAAAAGGAAAAAAGAAAAAGAACTTGGCGAGATTAGGAACGTATGGATGTTAAGTTACGAGCTAACATATGATTCATTCTGCTTAAAAACAATATGTTAGATAGGAAAATGTTTATAAGGTAGATTATTAATATTGTCTATATAAGATTTTCTATTATAACGTCGTTTTTACATTGCTTTGTAAGACTATGAATGAATCAGTAGCGTTAGAAAGAAAATGAAAAAAAAAAAAGTTCTTATAATATAGTCAGGTTACGAGGTCCCTTGTATTACTGTATGATACACCGTTGTACGTTTCTATAACAATTTTTAAGAGTCGTTAAACGTGTTCTATCAATAATTAATCTGCGTTAACAATGTTTTCATGACCGCTGTTCCTGAATTAGCATTTACAGCGATACCTAGGGCATGCATCATGAATGAACCGTGGCCAGAGCTATTCCAAAGGTTGAATTTACCTTGGGATAGCCAGAGCACGCAAGAAACACCCTAATTTCATTCGATTTTCTGTCGACTTTTAACGTTCAACCCGATTGACTCGGGATTAGCAATTCTTTTCTACAATATGTACAAGTTATAAGGTCAGAGTATCACTTGCCAATCACAAAATGCTTTTCCAATGTAAAAATGTTAAAACTTAGAATTGTTAGACAATAGTTGAGGAACTTAAAAAGTCACCACATTCTTTTTATACATATATATATATATTATTTTTCTTTATTTTAAATTGGTTTAAAACTATGTTTAAAGTTACGCTATACCTTATATTTGAAACACCTTGTAATCTTGTATATGTAATTTTATAACAATTGTTTATTACGTTTAGGATTATTTTCGAAGTCAGGTTGTTGTAGTAAAATGGGAATTGTAATTTAGGACTTTTTTTCCCTTTTTTTTTAGCGTTTAATATATTTGTTAAGAGACTTACTTTATTTCTGCTAACAAAAATGGATGCATCCCATATGGCTGGAGTGCCTGTGTTAAAGTCACCACCATGAAACCATACCATAACAGGCCATCCATCGTCTGGTCTATTTCCTAAAGAAAAAAAAAAAAAAACATTTAAGTCCATACTATATAGAATGTTTGCATCACAGTATGATCTTATTTAAATAATGTCTCAATAATGACAATTTGCATTTTGAAAGTCCTGTACAATTTACAATTAAAGAAAAACGTACTTTTTCCCCTTTTAATCACTCTTTTATTTTAGATTATAATTGTAATTACCATTTTATGAAATAGTATTATAACTCGCTGTTTCGATAAGTAATTAACAAGTGCGGTGGAAAAAAAAAAAGAAATAACGATGCGTTAAAAATTTGACGACGTCGTTTAGCGGCTGGAATTGAAGGAATTAATGAGCCATTCACGAATTCCGAAGATCGCGAGGAAAACGTGTGCGTGCTCGCAAGTATGCATTCCTGTTTCCGGTCGAACCGGTGAATCGATCGTGACAGAATTTGCATATCGTTATCCTTCGCCACCGATGAGCTCTCGCGAACGCTCGGAATCATTTCGAATGACCAACGAGCTTAGGAAGGTTTACATGTGGTTTTAAAACTAATTTCATTGTTTTAGAGAATTAAATATAATTATCTTTCTAAAAGCTGCTTTTAAGCTGTTACATCTTTCGACCGCTGAGCGGCGCTAGTGTATCTCGGTCCATGAATCGCCTTAATTCTAAAAATGTAAACATCTTAACTCACAGTTGGATTTTTTAGACCAAGAGTCATCTTTTTATCCAGGAGTCAAACTAAAGCTCAGAATCCCATCTATTAAAATTACCTTCACAAAAATTCAGCAATCCCTTTGTTACAAACAATTAAATCTTCTACTGCCTATAACTATCGAACCAATCATCCGATCCGAATGAAACTAATTTTATTTAATTGCTGCAAGTTTAAGCTTCGATCCCACCTCTGAACGACCCAAAAGATCCAACTAGGAACCTAGATATTAATATTCTTCCAAACATTGATTTTTACCGATTAGTTCCACCTTTGCACACCTGTGTGACACTGTCCTTCAAGATACGAGCTTGGAAAAAAAAATCTCTGCATCGAAAACAATTACTCGTGAAACATTTTAAAAGCGTAGCTTTTTTTAAGTCCAGCTAAATGTCATCGAACAAAAATGTTGAAACTTTTATGAAACAGTATCAGTTGAACGAATGGCACGAAGACTGTCCGACCGGCTGCTACCGTTTGAATAATTAATTTCGCCGATTTCTTCCAACGGGCTGCATACAGTGGCGTGTGGCCGGTTTTTGAAGCGTGCCAAGGTCGAAGAAAATTCAGGCCATTGCACGGTGGGATGCTTTAGATGGCGCGATAAGCATGGCGGGCGATAGTGGTTCGGTAGCCGGAAGTTCGGCCTGGTCTTCGTTATCGGCGCCCCCTATGATGGCGCTTGAACCATCCAGGAATAACCTTTCACGCGGATACAGAGTCGCTACGACGATTCATTAGAACCGTTATCGCGATGGCACGCGGCACGAATCTTTTTCTAAGTCCGCTTGGTCGGTTGGTCGAACAAATTGATTTTAACACCAGAACTACCAATGATTCAACCATTCGCGGACGAACGTCGCCGCTGCGGCGACGTTATAATTTGATTCCTAAGTCGAATTGTCGCCTCCACAGCGACAAACGAATAGGAGACGCCAATGCGGAGTTTGGTCGTCCGTTTGTCTGTTTTCTATTTTATTTTCTGTGTAACTATTTAGATATTCAATTTATAATCTCGTTCTATGTAGAAATTATCATCCACCTGCCACGAATCAAAGTCGAAAGAATGCTCGTCCGCAAAGATTTAAGTACACTTATTTGTATCGAAGAAATTTAAATGAACAATATGTACAAAAATACGTAACGCAACAGAGATGAACCTTTATCTGTATCGTTAACAGAGAAGCACGGAGAACTGTACAAAAATGATTACAGTAAATTTAAATAATTTTAAATAATTTTAAATCTATGAAAAATTAGGAATTGGTTATTTTGACTACTTTGGTAGTTCTGGTGTTAATTTTAGGAACGTTTCTTTTGCGTAGGTCAGGAGAAAAGGAGTTTCATGGTGTTTCTTTAGAGAAGAATTAGTTTGAGACAAAGGAAGAGATCAGAGGAGATTATTAAAAATTAGAAGAGGAACGTGGTTCGATCAGGTTTTATGGGAAATATTTATGTTCCTTGGTTTTCGTTAAGTCGTTGGCGGTATAAGTTTCAACTAAGAATTTTGAGATAACCACAGTTTGTTAAGTATCGTTTAAATGTATAAAGATACAGCGTTTTTATTGGAATATGGGTTGTTATAAATGAAATAGTATAGTCTGTGCTTTCTAATTTATTTATTTCGTCTTTTTATTTCTAAAAAAAGAGCTGGTATCCACTTATACCTACGATTCTATTTCCAAGTGCCTAGATTTTCCGATTTTCTCCGGACACATCTGACAGTCCGGTTATCTTTGCTTATACAAACATTTGTTAAAACACTGAAATTAATTTTTGCTTTCAAGTATAATAGTCTAATAGTATAAAATCTAATAGTCCAAAAGTTTTCTTTTTTATCTAAAAAAAAAGAAGAAACAAAAAAAATTCGTAAGAAAAGTCCCCAATAAAAATAAGAAAAAAATTGCGCCGATTCNGGAAGAGATCAGAGGAGATTATTAAAAATTAGAAGAGGAACGTGGTTCGATCAGGTTTTATGGGAAATATTTATGTTCCTTGGTTTTCGTTAAGTCGTTGGCGGTATAAGTTTCAACTAAGAATTTTGAGATAACCACAGTTTGTTAAGTATCGTTTAAATATATAAAGATACAGCATTTTTATTAGAATATGGGTTGTTATAAATGAAATAGTATAGTCTGTGCTTTCTAATTTATTTATTTCGTCTTTTTATTTCTAAAAAAAGAGCTGGTATCCACTTATACCTACGATTCTATTTCCAACTGCCTAGATTTTCCGATTTTCTCCGGACACATCTGACAGTCCGGTTATCTTTGCTTATACAAACATTTGTTAAAACACTGAAATTAATTTTTGCTTTCAAGTATAATAGTCTAATAGTATAAAATCTAATAGTCCAAAAGTTTTCTTTTTTATCTAAAAAAAAAGAAGAAAAAAAAAAAATTCGTAAGAAAAGTCCCCAATAAAAATAAGAAAAAAATTGCGCCGATTCAAGATTCGGCGATGGCAAGAAAAGGACGAGGGGTAGCCGAGACAGAGAGCGACGGGGGTGGTTTCGTGACCGGCCTCAGCAGTATCTTAACATCTCGACCAACCCTAAAAGATCGCGTGCCACGACGTGCGCCAGTTACTGTTTCTCTTGCTCCTTACTGTTTCTATATCGACCGGGGCCGACTTTGCGGGATCGACACGATTTCCCGATTCGCCTGCTGTCCCCTTTCCTATTTTCTCCCTTTTCAAACTGGTCACCGTGACACGCGTACCTTGCACGCGTTTACTTCTTCTTAAACCCTCTACAGGGTGATTCGAAAGTTCAACGATGCTCTGTTTCTTGGAATTGAAGAAAGATAATTGTACGCGTTGGTCCAGAAGATTTTTCTGGTTAAAAGATGCCGCCATTTTGGGTTATTATAGGGTGATTTCGTGGAAAATGGCGGTGATATGGTAGCCATGTTGGAATCGTTCTGCCAAGAGTTAGTTTTGAAGTTAATAAATTTTAAAAAAAAAAATTCTTTAATAATAGCGATGCTAAATATTGTATCAATGTTAGGAGAATTTATGGGACTATATTATATTTAGGGGAGTTTTGAGTAAAAGTTTATTCTTTTATACAAAAAAAAAAAAAAAAAAGAATGAGTGATAATTGGTTTCTAATTACAAGTATATATTTAAATCTATTTCTTAAATTTTTATTTCATAGCGTATAAATGGGTATAATAGTGATTAAGACAGTTACAAACACGAAACTCCCTTTCTTAGAATCTCTGGAATTACAAACAGTAATAATTTAGCGTGTTTCTGACCTCTTCACCTTGTCAAACTAAAGAATGAAATATTTAGTAAATTGGCCCCTCTGTTCGAAATAATTGCCATCATAAACCTGTCCTTTATGATTGATCGATTTGATTCATACCTTTACACATGTGCTTCCCTCCCATTAGCTATCTTCAAGATCAATCTAACAGTCTTTGCTTTCTTCAATTTTCGTCATTTTGTTCTAACGATTTCTATTTCTTCTTTTCCTACGTTTCACCGAAGTTTTTAACAGTTTTAATCGTATAAATAAAAGGAACCATAGGCAGTGTCCTCGACCCATATATCGAGCTTATAAATAATAAAAATGGCGATGATCGTGCAGCCGGGATTTTTATCAAGGATTTCCCTAAACTGCACGAAATTATAGCGTTCAAGTTTTCCAACCTGATAGCCGCTTGTTCCACGAGTGTACTATACTAATCTCGACAATCATTGTGCAAGAAGCATGTAATATGTCACCTAGACTACAATCTGTACCGAGCACCTCCTATTAATGGAATCGGAAATTCAAGCTTATCTGTTTTAAGTAATCTTTTAAATTCATAGAAATCCAAAGATGGAACAAAATGAAATTAAAATCCGAGGAAGGGCGAAATCGTGGTAGCTAGACCGTAGATTTTTATGCAGACTCATATTCTTGAGAATATGTATAAAAAAAGGAAAAAAAAAGAAGTAAAAGCTGTGTAAAAAATTATTTCATCCACCAGGTATTGTAAAATTTTTCGTTAAAATTTTTTGTTAAGTGCGTTTCGTGAAATTTTACGCGTTTAACGCTAAAACTACAGTAGGTCTTCTCTAAGAAATGCAAAGGATAGGTGTTCTAAAAAATACGTATCCTAAGGAGAACGAATCTTTATTTATATTATTTACAGAAAATCTTGAAAAATCCTCCAAATTGTATCATTGTGAATTTATAGAATTTCTACGAGAAATTACGCTTTGGTAGTTTCAGTGTTTTTATAAATGCATAAAAATCTGTGGTTCGATGATGACTGTTTAAGGAAAAAAAAATTGTTTCTTTATTTTTCTATGAAACAGAATATATTATTATTTTTATAATTTTCACATTTTTCTGCGATATCATAGTCTTATTTTTTTAATATCGATTAAAAGAGGGTAGGTCGAAGATGCAACCTTCGAAAGTTGAACTTTCTTTAGCGATTTACGAGCACCAGGGTGCACGAGACATCCGAAATTAGTTGAAAATGATGCTCGTAATGACGCTATTAGCGTAGTCCTTAACCGACATCCTGAAACAACTAGATTTACGTACCATTGTCACGCGGCCGGTCGCATTTATTGTCAATCGAGAAATTGGAACGGGAAATTGTTCTATGAGTCACGATAAGTGTTTTGCATAAAATAGGTAGTAACAGTGGATGACTACAATTAATCAATATATCGTTACACCCAAGTGTCCCAATTTTTCTTTTTTCAAATTAATAATCGAGTAACGCATTAAGAGTTGAGAAAAAATAGAAGCTTTACCGTGAATTCGAACGGTTAGTTGATTTTTTACAAGCTATGGACCGACTTCGTTGGACGAGGAACTTAACCCTCTGTGGGACCGCGTGACTTAAAAGTTACAGACCGATGCATCTATATTTTAAAAAATTAATTTTGTTTAGTTATCACTGCACTATTAACCGTTTGACTGCTGAGGAGCGTTATCGCGCTTTTCTTATATTACGCCAATAATGCTAAGAGCGCGATAGCGCTCCTGTTTTTTTTTTTTTTATATCAAGACTGCGGAGAGCGTAATAACGCTGCTCTAAATCACTAGAATTGGTAAAAAGGGAATTCACGCGCTTTGTATAGCAAACCGTGTAAAAGATGATAAGAAATTATTTGTGTTAATTTGATCGAATTATAAGTGGTTATCACGAATTTTATTCACAAAATTAATTAAATAAAGTTATGTAAATATGTGGTATTTTTTAATTTTTGTTGTTGCAATACAAATGAGTTTATTGTACGAAAAGTGTTTTACATATTTTCCCATACACGCGCAATTAGTGCCGCAGTTTTGGCATATGTCGGTTATAAACGGTTAAATTTGATTACTGTATTACTATAGCGGCACTGCGATCCATTTACAATAATTATTAGTTGAAACATTTTCAAATCAAAGTCGTAATAAAAAAAAAACTGTAATCAATCGTAATTTTTTCTCCGATAAGCAGAAAAAATTCGGGTTATAGAGGGTTAAAACGGGCAGTTAAATAATTTTCTTACTCGTGAAATATTTTTCATTACTCGAAAGTCGGCTAGAAATGTTCGATTAACCATGAATTAATAAACTAAACCAGCTCAACCGAGCACCCTACTTACCCTAATTCCTCAACCCTACAATTGCAACTCCTACAACAGCTCTTTAAAGCAAACTATCCTCGTGCACAGGGTGTTATTAATTTTCTTGGCGAGCCCGATAACGAGAACAGAAAGAAAAGTAAACTTTTCTCGTTCCTCGACGACGTTCTAATCGCAACCTTTTTTCTTTCCTCCAGACAAGATTAGCGCGCGATATATTGCAAGGAGACCAAGAAACGACTCCGATGATGATCGTCACTCGCGTGTTGCAGCGAGTTAAGCTACGGTCCGCGCGAGAGGAAACGTTGTCGTGTCGGGTATCGAGGATTTCATCGGCTCTGTCGCTATCAGAGCGGCCAAGAATTACGATTACGCGCGGCTCTTTGTGTCGAACGAGCTGGTGAACGCGATTCCGACGTTTCCTCTTCAGCTAATGGCGGTATGACGCTAAGTGGTTAATGGTTGACGCGAGAACTGGTTGTTTTATTAGATTGGTTAAATATATCTTATGATTTTTCTTTTTTCTTTCCTTTCTCGTTACCGCGGTCTTCGTAATAGGATACGTGAGCAAATATGCTAATGATTTTGTTTGGAAATAAAAAATATTGTTCTTTTTATAGATTAAGTAGAATTGGAAATGTTTAAGAAGGGATTCATGGCGATAAGTGGTTTTAAGAGAGCCATCTTTTTTTTAAGGATTGAATTGTTAGGAATAGAGTTATTAATGCAGGATTTTTGAGTGGAAGTATTATTTATAATAAATTAATTTTTTATGCGTGTGATCAGTAATTGGGAAACTATGGAGTCGTTTCCAATGGAATATTAATTTTAAGTCCATAGATTTCTACTTCCATGCTTAAATAAATACGAAAGTAATTGTTTTTGGAAACATTCTACCAAAATAATAAGAAAATTTCAATATAATTAACATTCTTCTCTTATAATTAAAAAAATATAGTATAAAATTTTCCCGCTGTCGTTAGCCCTATTTTTAATTACTTCGATCTTTAGAAAAAAATATTATAGAGTGTAAAAAAAGTCTTTATAACAATTAATGTTAATTTCACTCACCATCCGGAGAAAAAATGTTCAGGTAGAGACAATCTTCGCTGACTCCAGGATCGGGTTGATCAGGTGGTAGTAGTCTCTTGTAATGTTTCTCGTGCAGTTTCAAACGGTTCGTCATTTGTTGGCAAGACGGCGAAAATTGTGTCGCATTTCGTACCCCGGTCCAAGTTGGAAGCGAATCGGTAACAGGGGCGGAAAAACGAAATTTTCCTGTTGGTGGCTGGGCGTACGGTATTCCCAGATATTGTATCACTTTTTGCGTGGGACTTAAGTATACCTGTAATTTGAAACAGAAAATAGTTTTCAGAATAACACTTAAAAAAAAAAGGAAAAACATTCTTAACTGTTATTAGAAAATTAGAAAATTAGCGTATCTAATTCTTGGTTCCGAAATGAAATTATTTTTCTTAATTAAAGTGTTCAAAAAATTCTAAAGATTGAATTTTCAGCTCCAAATAGATTCACGAAAGATACAAAAAGGGTTCGTATATCAGATTTCACGTTATTTATTCATATTATAAATTCTAAATAAAAAAAACTAAATACTCGTAGAGATTTCTAGACGAAACATGGATTTACGTGTGACAAATTACTTTGCTACCTGTAGTTAAGAATAATGGTACCAGGTGACCCGCAATCAAACCGTCAAGACGCTTGAGCTCAACGTTAAGTTCGAACACAATGTAAGAATTATAGTTTCGTTTTTTTAGGCGCAATTAAAATTGCATTACTCACAGTTCCCACCGTTCCTCGTGATTTTTATCTAAACTACTTCGTCACTTATCAACGTGGGATATAAAGTCTCGAAAAATGGAACTTTCCCTTAGAATATTCCTTTTCAACTGAATTTAGAAAAAATTCCCATATTCGTCGCATCTTGATTTTTAATTGATAAAAATTAAGCGGTTAAAGTAAAGAAATTAATTAATTAACAATGATCCTTGAATCCGTTGAATTATTCAAAATAAAAATTAGTTTTTGCTTGGAAAATCTTTTATCAACTTAATGCAAAAAAAATTCCCATATTCTTCGCATCTTAATTTTTAATTGTTAAAAATTAACCGGTTAAAAGAAATTTATCAATGGACAATAAGTCTTCTAAATTGAATGTTGAATTATTCAAAATAGAAATTAGTTTTTTTTTTTGAAAATCTTTTATTAATTTAACGTAGAAAAAAATTCCATATTCTTCGCATCTTGATTTTTAATTATTAAAAATTAAGCTGTTGAAAAAAATTTATCAATGGACAATAAGTCTTCTAAATAGAATGTTGAATTATTCAAAATAAAAATTAGTTTCCGAGAAACAAGGTATATAAAAAAACACATGATTATGCACAAGTGTGAAATATTACAAGTTCGAGGAACTTTTTGCTTTGGCCTTTTTGAAATTCCATCGTGGCTCGAACTATGTGAAAAATGAAAGGTGAAAGAAAAGGCTAATCTATAATATTAAAATTCATAAATGTTGGCCCAGTTAAACTGTTCATCGTGCATATTATCTGCATACACTTAGTTAGAACAATTGAAACTTACGGTGCTTGCATGTTATTGTTCGTCATGCGGTTAAAATGTCAAATACTTATTCAGATGCAGCTTTCTCGTTTCAACGTTTCCATGTGGGACAGTGATATATGCATTCTGCTATGCAACACTCGTTACTTATGCAAAAAAGATGTTATTAAGTATAAGTAAACTGGAGTTCAAAGGGCAAAACCGAAGCGATACGCACTATGATTTTATTAGCTTACTTTATGGGAGATTTTTTTACTAGAAAATTTTTAATTATCAAAGAAATTTCTGTGGAAAAATTTATACATACTCTCGTACACTATTAGCAAATATGAACGCTATAAAATTAATTCTAACATATAGTTTACGTATTATTTTTACACGTCTAAAAGCTTTAAAGCGTTAAAAAAGAAAACTATGAAACTTGTAGAACCATCGAGTCTCGAATAAAAAAAATTCACGAAACTTCTAAAGAAGTGAGTCTATATAAAAAAAAAAGAAATTAAACTTTTAAAATATGAAACTCCTAGTAAAAGAACCTGCAAGCAATATAAAATTCTATGAAAAATTCGGAACACCTAAGAAAAGAGATTAAAAATTCCCAAAGGAGAAAACTTTCACAAACCAAGAAAAAATAAATTCAGAAAAAAAATTCCTACCCCTAAAAAGTCTTTGAAACACCCCAACCAAACCATAGTAATGATCAAACATGACGACTTTCAACCTACCCCAATCTCCCATCACCACCTGCACCCCCCTAAGAACAAAACAACACCCTCATTCACCACAGAAATCTCCCGTTCCACCAGAAGCAAATAAAACTTTCCATTCAACCACCTAGCAACCGAATCCCCCAAGCAGGTTAACTTAACCCACTCGGAACCGGATGTTGTTTGCATGTTTCATATCAGAGACTGATCCTCTTCTTTTTTTTACAATATTTTTCGACGTAACATATTGTGTAAAAATACGACAGATTGTTAAATATTTTAGACATGTAACCCATTTTTTATGTAAATCATTCAGGGATTTGCGTGTTTAGGAAAATAATGGTGAAAGAATTGAACCTCGTGGAATTTTCTAATCGAAGCATTCTTCATAATAATTCTAGAAAGCAGGAAATATTTTTCATATAATTTTCTATTTCAAAATAGCGTTGATTAAATATTCGGTTAAACAAAAATTTTAGAACCGAATCACTTAACAAAACAGTGATCACAGAATTAGATCTCATGGAATTTTCTGATCGAAACATTCTTTAAAATAATTCCAGAAACTAGGTGCTATTTTTTACATAAATTTTGATCTCAAAATAAAGTTAAAAATAAATTCTACAACCCCGACCACTTGTTCCCAGCGAAACAATAATCAACGAATTAGATCTCATGGAATTCTCTAATCAGAACATTCTTCGCATTAATTCCAGAAACTAGGTACTACTTATTATACAAATTTCAGTTTTAAAACACAGTTAAATAACAACATAACGAAACAAAAATTTTAAGACCCAATTGACGCGCCATGTGCGTCATGGATCGACCAATTAAAGTATCCCATGACACACCTAATGCGTCAGCCGTTCTCAATGGGTACAATTATCAATGCGAAGAAATCTGAAGAAAATCCTCGAACCTCTTTTCCAGCCACCGATCCTTGGTCCGAGATCCTGACGACAGGTTGCTCCCGGCCCAGTCCCTGCCTCGCGTGGGTCCTCTGGGAGCTGGTGACCGGTATCCCGGCGAAAAATTGCGGGAACAACGCGAAAAGCAGCCACGCGGGACACCTCATTCTGCAGACTGACTGATTTGCCACGGAAACAATCGGCGACTTGGCTCTGGGGCCTCGGTTCAACCCTCGCGTGACTCTAGTCGACCACCCTCGGCCAGCTTCTCCTCCTAAGCTTCGGGGTTCGAGGCCTGCGCTCTTTCACCTGCAGCTTTCTTGCATTGGTAAGGTCCTGTGTTAACCCTGCTGCGATCCTCCAATTCTTTTCGACCTAAGCGCGATCTTATTCTACCGTGTTATAGGAGGGTTACCTGTATATATTTAGAAGAAGAATTATGGAGTATACTAAAACAAAAATTTGGCGATAAAGACCTTCTTTTCATATCTCCTCACGATGCAAATGGGTTAACCCTCTGTGAGACCGCGTGACTTAAAAGTTACAAACCGATGTATCTATATTTTAAAAAATTCACTTTGTTTAGTTATCACTGCGCTATTAAATTTGATTACTGTATTACTGCAGCGACACCAGGATCCATCTACGGTAATTATTAGTTTAAACATTTTCAAATCGAAGTCGTAATAAAAAAAAACTGTAATCAATCGTAATTTTTTCTCCGATAAGCAGACAAAATTCGGCCTATAGAGGGTTAACTGATTTTAACCGATTTTAACCACTTGTTTTTTTTTTCTTTTTTTTCGTAACAACATTAGTTTGTTTCGTTTTAAATGGATAGATTTTTTATTTGGAGATTTGATTAGCACGTTGTTTGCATTTAAATTCTATTTCTGAGTGTACATTTTCTACACGCGTGATTATTGCACTTAAGCATGAAATCTTAAGTCCGTAGAATTGATGGTTCCGTGAATCTAGCGTTGAGATAAAATTGAAGGAACTTTGCATATCGATAATAGGTTTTTTATATTTTTCTCAAAGTTAGAGATTTTTAGACCAAAGAAAAGCTCGGTTGGGTCGAAAGTGACCCAAAGGTCTTAGCTGGGTTAGCTGTGGATAAGACGCTCGGTGGTTGGTTTGGGTGTTTAGGAAGTTCGAGTTAGAAAGAACCTTGTGAATGGGATTTATGAGTAGAAAGTAGATTTATGAGTCGTTCTTGGGATTTTTGTGGAATTTAGTAGGTGCAGTTGAGTAGACTCGCCGTGTGATGAGATTGTTATGGGTTTGGGTGGACTAGGTCTAAATGGGATGCATCCTTTGCGAGAGATACGCTTGGTAGTTCGTTGGTGTGTTTGTAAAGAAAGTTATAATTTATGAGTGCAAAGTGGATTGTTTATTTTGAGGATTTTTTATGAATTTAGTAGTANAAAAAAAAACTGTAATCAATCGTAATTTTTTCTCCGATAAGCAGACAAAATTCGGCCTATAGAGGGTTAACTGATTTTAACCGATTTTAACCACTTGTTTTTTTTTTCTTTTTTTTCGTAACAACATTAGTTTGTTTCGTTTTAAATGGATAGATTTTTTATTTGGAGATTTGATTAGCACGTTGTTTGCATTTAAATTCTATTTCTGAGTGTACATTTTCTACACGCGTGATTATTGCACTTAAGCATGAAATCTTAAGTCCGTAGAATTGATGGTTCCGTGAATCTAGCGTTGAGATAAAATTGAAGGAACTTTGCATATCGATAATAGGTTTTTTATATTTTTCTCAAAGTTAGAGATTTTTAGACCAAAGAAAAGCTCGGTTGGGTCGAAAGTGACCCAAAGGTCTTAGCTGGGTTAGCTGTGGATAAGACGCTCGGTGGTTGGTTTGGGTGTTTAGGAAGTTCGAGTTAGAAAGAACCTTGTGAATGGGATTTATGAGTAGAAAGTAGATTTATGAGTCGTTCTTGGGATTTTTGTGGAATTTAGTAGGTGCAGTTGAGTAGACTCGCCGTGTGATGAGATTGTTATGGGTTTGGGTGGACTAGGTCTAAATGGGATGCATCCTTTGCGAGAGATACGCTTGGTAGTTCGTTGGTGTGTTTGTAAAGAAAGTTATAATTTATGAGTGCAAAGTGGATTGTTTATTTTGAGGATTTTTTATGAATTTAGTAGTAGAAATTCGGTTGGTTCTGCACGCGTTATTACAGGTTTATGTAGAATGGATATCGAATAGGTAGACATTTTATGGGTAAAATGCTTGGTGGTAGGTTTGACTGCTACTGGAAGAAGATCAACAAGAGATGCGGCAGTTGAAGATGTTAGGATTTGTGAATGAAAAATTGATGGTCTTAGATCAATCTTTTAGACATCAAAGATAGCCAGTAACAGAAATTTGGTAGACTTGTGTACGGAGTAGAACATGGAACTTTATGAAATAAAATAACCACATACGTGTCTCAGGAGCACTCTTTAACAAACTCGATGAAACAAGTCCATCTTGAGAAGTGTACTTCATGTTTATTAATGTTTCACGGCATACAACGCCTCTGCCTGAGCATCACGCGAAAATAAGTCACCCTAATCTGAAGTATCAAGATCATACCTACATTATTTACACTTTTAATTTCTTTGTAACCCAAGAACCGTGTTAAACTGTAAAACCCATTTGCACGCAATAAAATTGCATGAAGTATTAATCGTAGCAATGAAAAGAATAGAAAAAAAAAGAGGAGGAAGAAAAAGTATAGAAATCAACAAACGTCGCGTCGATCTTTTTTATTCCTAGCGTTTATCGCTGAATCATGGCGCGTCCATTTAATTTCGATTGGATTTATCGATCGTTGAGACGAGGATTTCTCGTATCCTTCAATTTACCGAAGTAAAACTCTGCCAGACTAGGATGGTATAGTTATTTCGAGACGAAGACTTCCGAACGATAAGGGGGAAAAAGATGAACAATGAAGGAACGTGGAGAAAGGAGTGATTGAAAAGGGTGGCGGTTAGCGTGACCGCAAAAATCGAAGGAACGAAGAGATAATGAGCTAGGGCATTAGGTAATATGCACGTCTGACATAGGTGAAAGGTGATATTGTAGTTTACGGACCGATGGCGGCCAATTAGGCCGATGAATTTAGGGTTGAAAGGTGTCAAAGACAAGAAAAGAATAAACCACCGAACGTGACCTGAAATCTTTTCTATTCACCTCTCGAAGAACCTCGTCAGAGACACGTGTACGTTTAGTTTTCTATTTTTTTTAAACGCTCTTCGTTTTCAAAGAGATACAATTAAACCGAAAATTAGATCTTTTCTAACTCGTAACTTTACATTTTTTAATTCGAATCAATTTTGTCACTGATACGATTGCATTTATAAACGCGTGTATAAAATTGTAAGAAATTTTTTTACATATTTTTTATCGCAATTTTAAAACGCTCTGTACATTGTAAAAAAAAAAATAAGAAAAAAGAAAAATAGGAATCAACTATTAAAATTGCTGTTCGAACTAAAAATTTGCTACATTCCACCGGCAATAGTTTGACCTCGCGTAAACGTAGGCTTATTATGCAATTATTTCTTGCATTATTCAATCTCCGCTTATCGGAGAATGCAAAAACGAATCAGAAATTCAAAATATTATACGTATCATATTTAAGGAATATTAATGGATGGTAGCAGTATTTCCAGAATCATGAATATTTTTCGATGAACGTTTTTTACCATTAGCCCAGGGTGAAACAAATCAACCGATACACGTTTCAATGGTAATTTCGTGAATAGGCTGGACAGGTGTCCTTGAAAATCGATATCGAGGGTCTTTCGCCCCCGTGGCGTAGCAGCACGCCATCTTTATGATTCGATCTTCATGCTACCGCCCCGAACTAACGCGACCTTGAACCTGGTGTCGTTGAAAAACCTCCATAAGCTTGAAAAAAAAAAAGTTAGTCGCTTCGTCTAGAAGATATAAAGTTGGCGACATTTATGGTTGATAAAACCATGACCACGGTTCTTAAGGATTTATGATTAATTATCGCGTCGCAAGGGTAGAAAGGGGTCTTGGATTTGGATCTTGGACGCCATTTTTTGATCATTTTGATGGAAACATTGAATGCGTATGCGTGCAGGTCAAGATTCGATATTATCTCTATTCCTTCATTTTCTTTCCTATTGTTTGACTTTGATACGATTGGATTTCGAAACTTTGATATCTGGTAAATTAATCTTGAACTTTTAAGAATGTCACGCTTTGATTTTGAAAGGCGTAGAGTCTTGGATTTAGACCTTGGACGTGATTTTTTGATAATGTTGATGGAAACATTGAACGCATATGCGTGCAGGTCAAGATTCGATATTATCTCTGTTCCTTTATTTTCTTTAGCATTGTTTGACTTTGATACGATTCGATTTCCAAACTTTGATATCTGGTGAATTAATCTTGAGGTTCTGAGGATGTTTCGCTTTGATCTTGAAGAGTGATGGTTGGTGGTCATTATATCTTGGAATCAATATTTGTTTTTGGAAGCTTTGATCTTAGAAGATCAAGATCAATCATTTTTTATTTCAAGTGTTTTCCGTTCCCCTAATTTAAACACTTTTCAGAAGTAATATGATACGTTTCGTGCAACTAAAATGAAACAGAGAAAACGTATGGGACAAACACCTTAATTTTAACAAATTTTATTTCACTGGTGATTAAATTAAAAAAAAAAAGAAAAGTTCTATGTTTGAGAAAAGGTGATTTAAATTCAAGTTAGAGACCGTTGCGCCATACGTTGCCGCCAGAAAGTTTTCGTAGACCCCATATGGTAAAAAGACCTCGCTGCACAATCGGTAACGAAGGTGTACCGGTTAAAAAATATTAAAAAATAACCAATCACACTTAAAGCGTTAAAACGAATGAATTAAAAATATTAAAATCTGTATAGATTCGTTAAATACAACGATAAATTAAGATGAAATTTTTGTGCATTGAATTGCAATGCATCAATTGTTACATCGCTACATGTAACAAAAATAAAGTGTTAAAAAATATTCAGATTAAATTACATTTGATCCTGGCTTTATACTATTTTTAAATAACGAAAGATGATTCGAAATTAGTACCTAAAAATTTCCCTCGCACATGCGTATTCGTTGGAAGCTCAAAGTGGGAGAACAGAATTTCAAGGAAGTGGGGGAAAATTGCTATTAGTCCATATACGTTCCTTATTCGAATCTTGCGTACGGCGGTCGAGCAGAATGATTTATTTAACTGAAAACAATGCGGATTACAGGTAACACGCATTAAACAACGATGCACACATACAATATTAACGCACACAGTATACCTTTCCATTTATTCCTAAATTTCACCACAGTCGAGACACAGGCTGGACTCAACATCTTATGGGACTTCGTGTCTCATCTGCTCAAACATCCACGGTGTAAAAAATCAGACGTTTCCTCGCACCCTCTACGACTTAAAGCGGTGAGTTTACTAATTACATACAAACTTATAAATTTACAAATATTATTTTTACATAAAAAAGATCCCCAAAAGATTCCCTCCATTCGAGCCTTAACCCAAACCTAACCGCTCAATTCCACGCAAATATTAGCCAAATTCTTTGAACCCAAATCATCGACCAACAAAAAAATTTGACACACCTGTGCCAATAAACCAACGCATAAATACCAAAATAAATACAAATTTGTTCCCCAACAATTCCAGTTATCGCCCAAAACAGAGAAGAAGAAAAAAAAGCAACGCGAACAAGGCGGGAACGCGTCTCGAGAGAACACGTGAACAAGACTCAACACAAACCCAAGCCAAGCAGTCAGCGGCGCATCGCGAGAGGTTAAAAATACATATTCGATGGTCCTAATTCAATGACCGACCGGCGTACGGCGATTTACATGAACGGCGCTCGCCTCTGCCGAGAGGACAGTCGTTGCATTCAGCGACTCGCCGGCGAGCAGAGCGGTGGAACGCGCGAGTAGAGAGCGGAGCTGTTTAGTGTATGGGTTGGTGGCGGCTGTTTGCCGATTCGTTGACTCGCCGGCACGGTCGGTCGGCTCGGGTCGAAGGCTGCCGCTCTCTCAGTCCGTCTCGCGACCGCGTGCCAAGGGGATGCCTTTCGCTTCCTTCCGCGATCGTAATTAAACCGATCGTCCGCCGCAGTTATACACGGCTGTTGTATTTTTATAAATACAAATCGTTGGCTACTGAGCGACATGTGACGTGTGTTCGAGGGATCGACACCCAGAGCAGCACCGGTAAAACAGATTGTGCTTGTGCTTAAATTGACAACTTGGAGGAAAGGATTGATTAATCGATCGGGATCGCTTGTGTCTGGCTGTTCGCGGGAAAAATCGAGGGATTTGATGCGACGAGATGGGCAGCGAGGCGGACGCGGAGACCACGGCTGCCAACGCCGTGGATTCGGATGGATCCGTTAGCTGGGAAGACTTCTTTGGTGAGTTTACTTCAAATTCTATGGATTATATATCGATGTTTCGTGGTTTAGCTTCTTTTTTTAGGAACTGTTTAACTCTTTGTACCGTCCACTGGCGTCGCTCTGACGATATCTAATTTTGTTCAGAGGTTAAATTTTTAAGTTCCAACTTGTATTCTTGTCGATTAAGATTTCTTTATTGGTTTGAAACAGAGGAAACGTTAATTTTTATTGGTTTCTTTTCTCGTATATTGCTTTAAGTTTTTACGATGGTCTTGTGAAATTTAACCCTCTGTAGCGCCCGAATTTTGTCTGCTTATCGGAGAAAAAATTAGGATTTATTACAGTTTTTCAGTTTGATTTTCAGAAAGTGTTTAAAGTAATAATTACCGTAGATGGATCGTGATATTACTATGTTAATACAGTAATCAAATTTAATAGTACAGTGATAACTAAAGAAAATTTATTTTTCAAAATGTAGATACATCAGTTTGTAACTTTCAAGTCACACGGTCCCATAGAGGGTTAAAAAAGTTTTTTAGAGGTGCAAAGAGTTAATATTGGTTACCAAAGTATTCGATCGCTCTAGGTGGTTAATGTTGTTCCTTTAAAATATTTCTTTTTTACACTCTGATTTATTTAATTATTTATTTAATCACATTATTATGAAATAAACTCGTTGATATCTGTCGTAAACGGATTAACATTTTATTTGCAAGCTTGTAATTACGTAGAAAATTTGCATAATACGTAAGGTGAGCGGATACTTACGTGATTAATCGTACTTCCGTTTATAAATCATCGGGTATTTAACAAGTCTGTAATAAAATAGAGAATTTATTATCGTACTAAAGTAAACCAATTATTAATTGTTAACGTTCATTCGGTAAATTATTTCATCCTTTTAAAGCTTTATCGAAAGTCTACGTGAAATAATATTTAGCTCCCAACTTACGATGGCCAAGTGATTTATGAACGGAAGGCTGTATGTTTATTTCGCTTGCGAGAGTGCGACGATGAGAACCGACCGGTACTCTGTTGATATTGTTTCGCAGATTGTAAATACAGCTTTTAGGTTAACACGAGAGAGTAGAAAAATATTGGAGATAGTATTCTTTTTATTGTGAGGCTTCGATATATTGTTCCTTGAGGTTATAAGCTACAGTTTTCAGGTTTCTTCGGTGCAGTTTGAAGTCGGTTACGCGCCACTTTTTTTCTTTTTTTTTTTTATCGCGACACGTGCATCGCTGTTAGATGTTATTACGAAATAATAAAATAATTCGAGGGAAAGTTTGTCTTTGGTAAGAGAGATGTTACATTTTGGTTCGAGTTTCGTGTATTAGGGTAACGGATGCGTTGCGTTTTTGCGTCGGTAATAATTCAGAAACGGTAGCGAAAAGAAAAGCACCAATCATGGCGTCTGTAAACGATCGTCGCGTGTTCATTGTCTCTAATGCAATCGCGCGTCTTACTTCCAGCGAATAATTCACCTCGTTGTCTGGACGAGAGCAACATGACACGAAACTTAAAATAAAATAATTAAAATGCGTAACGCGATGAATTGGTTAAAATAAATTTATGAAAGAATTAATTCAAGGTAAATTTAGGTTGTAATATTTTATTCCAACGTAAAGATTTTAAGAAGAGTAATTTAGAATTTATCTTAGAAGGTATGAGAGCATACGAAACGTAAAATAAAATAATTAAAATGCGTAACACGATGAATTGGTTAAAATAAATTTATGAAAGAATTAATTCAAGGTATATTTAGGTTGTAATATTTTATTCCAACGTAAAGATTTTAAGAAGAATAATTTAGAATTTATCTTAGAAGGTATGAGAGCATACGAAACTTAAAATAAAATAATTAAAATGTGTAACACGATGAATTGGTTAAAATAAATTTATGAAAGAATTAATTCAAGGTATATTTAGGTTGTAATATTTTATTCCAACGTAAAGATTTTAAGAAGAATGACTCAGAATTTATCTTACAAGGTTTGAGAGCGTTCGAGAGATAATATAAGAGATATAAAATAGTACTTAGTGTAAAAATTGTAATTCCGTAGATGATATAAGTATATCGTGCTATCATTCCCTAAGATTTATTTATCTAGCTTTTACGGCATGTTCTTGTTACTAAGGCAAGAATTGTGCTTAGTTCTTGGAATTTCGAATCCTTTTATAGCGGAATGAAAGGCGTTGGGTAGATTGGAATTTGCTTTTCTAAATCGTGTCAGCATAATGTTTAAAATTAGTAATACGAGAATCCGAGTCCCACAGTATAATTCCTGAATTTTTTTAACGGATAAAATATTTAATTCTACTTTTCACCGATTAGAAGAAATGAAGTTTGCAGTTGAATATAACTCTCACAATTTTTTTTTGGTAAAAATTGTGAAATAACGATGAGAAATTGTACTGTTGAAATTGCAAAATTAGAAACCCGTGCATCAGATAGATAACAATTATTGCAGACACCGATATTGTCAATAGGAACGGGTACAATATTAAATATTTGCTCGATAACTGTACCGGAGGTTCTCATCCACGTATTTAATTTTTCTTACTACCGCTCTAAAAATATAACATCGCGTTAATAATGTTAACCTTAAGCGTAAATAAGTTTAGATTCTAAAAAATGTTCAAATTGTTCATGGAAACAAAGAAAAAAAAAAAAAGGTAAACACTTGAAAGAAGGAAACGTAGAAACTTTGAGACGCAAATTTCTCAAGGGCATCGATTATCTTGAAATACAATACTCCTGCGGATATCCTTCACTTTCGAAACAAATATCGTCATTACCACTGAAAACTACCAAAGCGATCATATGATCGGTTTACAATTTTTAGTAAAAATCCTAAAAATTTCTAACCGTGCATCTTTTACAATTTCTCCTAATTTTTTCCACAAAATATATTTAATTATTACAATTTCTTTGGTACAAATAAGTATTTAATGGACACAGTTTTAGCACAGAATACCATTAAACATCGTATGGGTGATAAAAAAAGATTTCTTTCGCCATCTTTTGTTTCCGCTAACACCATTATCAGTCTTAATATTTGCAGCTGATATTACAAGATAAACTATGAAAAGAAATTGAAGGAAAAAGAAAATAGTATCGACCTCTGATTAAAACAAACAATTTTAAAAGTGGAAAAAATTTACAGTCATTTATTTCGTGATCGTTTTCCCAAGATTACAAACGCGTTCTCAAAACTGCGTATGATCGATAAATCATCTTGATGTACGAGAAAAAAATAAAACAAAAAATAGGCTAGCGCACGTGAGACACTAGAGCGAAGATAAGCCTGTTAGAGTAGCGTTTCACGGAATTTCACGTGGAGGAGAAAACGTGCACTTCTTACAACCGATTCGATTCCATCGCACGCGTGAAAGTGACGTTACGTGGTTGCCTCCCTTATCTGTGGATTATCTGCTGATTTTTCGACATTCGTTCCGCACACAATTTATGCTTTTTTTATGGTTATTTTAATGCCTTTTTTTTACAATTTACCACGAGTCTTTCAAACCGGTACGTTCAACACGAAGTTCGTTTTCTTTATTTTATTTTATTTATTTTTCTTTTTGTCATGATTTATGGGAAAATAAATGGAGGAAAAACTTAGATTGTAATTCTTTATAAGACTTTGCTTTTTAATTGGATATTTGCGGAATAGAAAAGTTGGAAAAGATTTCTTTTTTATTCT